>JAFMOD010000363.1:674424-701423 GCA_019802435.1 Corydoras maculifer
AAAAATGTCATTTCTTTTAATCATAAAGCCTTATGTCAAATTATTATAAAAATGTATGACTGTAATTATAAATATCTTTGTACATTAACAAATGTTTATGACAAATGTTATAAAGCTTATAAATGCACTTATAATGCATTATGAATGCCAGATTTATAGAAAGAGTTACTGATAGCTCTTAACTTTAAACATTTTAAGGATGAGGATGATGAGTGCATCTCTTTTGGTTTGAGTGAGAATGTCTGAGCTTGAGTCTCATATTAACATATATTTACCTCTTTTGTTGAAAGCATATCTCCAAGTGTGTCGTGCCCTGATGGTGTCTGCCTCACTCCTTGGGCTGCCATCTCTTCTGCTCACGGTCTTGGCCATGCCCTGCATCAACTTAGGTGACGAAGGTGATGGGACAAAACGCAAACGAGCTCTGTTTGGGGGAATTCTAATGCTGGTTATGTGTAAGTTTTTATATATATTATAATATATAGGCGGCACAGTGGCTTAGTGTTTAGCACGTTCTCCTCTCAGCGCTAGGGATTCCCGGTTCGAATCCCCATCTGGGTGGAGTTTCCATGTTCTCCCCGTGTCTGCGTGGGTTTCCTCCGGGTTCTCCGGTTTCCTCCCACAGTCCAAAAACATGGATCAAGTTAATTGAATTCTCAAAAAATTGCCCCATATAGAGTGTGTCTGTGTGAGTGAGTGTGTGCCCAGCGATGGATTGGCGCCCTGTCCTGAGTCTATCTGCCCAGCGCCCGAGACGTTCTCCCCTGGATGGGCATGGGGAACCCCACCGCGACCCTAATAGAGGATAAGCGGGAGATAATGAATGAATGAATGAATTATAATATATATATATACATATTGTTTTGCATTTAAAATCCAAATGTAAACAGAATGAAATACATTACACATGACATCAGTCGGTCGGCACGGTGGCTTAGTGGTTAGCATGTTCTCCTCTCAGCTCTAGGGATTCCCAAATTGGAATCCCCATCTGGGTGGAGTTTCCATGCTCTCCCTGTGTCTGCGTGGGTTTCCTCCGGGTTCTCCGGTTTCCTCCCACAGTCCAAAAACATGTATCAATTTAAATGAGTTCTCCAAATTGCCCCATATAGAGTGTGTATGTGTGAGTGAGTGTGTGCCCAGCGATGGATTGGCACCCTGTCCTGGGTGTATCTGCCCACGCGGACACGGGGAGAACATGGAAACTCCACCCAGATGGGGATTCGAACCGGGAATCGCTAGAGCTGAGAGGAGAACATGCTAACCACTAAGCCACCGTGCTGCCCAAGCGCCAACATTCATTCATTCATTCATTATCTTCCGCTTTATCCTCTATTAGAGTCGCGGGGGGGGGGGGGGGCGCTGGGCAGATACACCCAGGAGAGGGCGTTAATCTATCACTGGATACACACTCACTCACACACACACACTCTATATGGGGCAATTTGGAGAACTTAATTGACTTGATCCATGTTTTTGGACTGTGGGAGGAAACCAGAGAACCCGGAGGAAACCCACGCGGACACGGGGAGAACATGGAAACTCCACCCAGATTGGGATTCGAATCCTAGCGCTTATAGGCAAACGTGCTAACTACTAAGCCACTGTGCCACCCGAGCTCCAACATATTAAGCTGAATTAGAAAATGACATTAGATTTTATTTTGGCTTCGTATACAGTATCTTAAAATCACTACAACACCAGAGCAGAGCCCGTTTTCGTATGCACACGGTTCAATTTAAGAGAATTCTCAGCCAATCAGATGTTTTAAAATGCCTCCTTCAATAGCTTCAGCTGGCAGCTTTCAAAATCAGTACAAAAACCAAAGGCATTTGTTATAATTCGAGATGTATAAGGTAAAGTTAGGTTGTGGGTCAGTCCCCATCTGTTTCACTCGTCCCATTTCCTCAGAGTCTTCTCTCAACAGAGACCACAAACAGGCCATGCTGCAGTTGACTGCAGATGGAGCAATGGGCCCAGCTTTCCTTCATCCTGTAGGAAGGGTTTGTCATGGGCAGCTGTCACGGCTGTGTTATTCATTCTGTGAAATACTGTCTAATTCCGAGTCATGCATTACTCAAATTGACCGGTCATGTATAAGTTCCAATCTTTAGAAATTCAGCAGTATTTACAACACGATGAATAGTATTAGATAGAGTATTTCAACAGTCCAGTTCTGGTTCTGTGTTTTATAATTTATATATTATTTTTGTTCAACACCTGTTACAGCTGGCTGGCTGCCCACAGAGGATGTAACCACCCTGATACTTATAAAATTCAGGGGACTTTCTTTGTGACCTCTGCTGATTTTTTTTTCGGGCTTTAGAAAATGTCAAATCTAGACAATGACAATGACAATAACAATGCTCTATTATTATTGTCTTTCTAAATCCCACATAAATCAAATCATTTCAAAACCTTTATGTACCAGCCCTATCAAAAATATGTGTGAAATGGGACGTGTTTTTCATATTTTTTAATTATTACAAAATTTTAGAAAGACTAATGGTTTATATTGGATTATTTTTGCAAACTTTCTGTGGATCTGCATTGTTATTATCATTATCTTCCGCTTTATCCTCTATTAGGGTTGCGGGGGGGTTCCCCATGCCCATCCAGGGGAGAACGTTTCGGGCGCTGGGCAGATACACCCAGGACAGGACGCCAATTTATCGCTGGACACACACTCACTCACACACACAAACTCTATATGGGGCAATTTAGAAAATTCAATTGACTTGATCCATGTTTTTGGACTGTGGGAGGAAACCGGAGAACCCGGAGGAAACCCACGATGACACAGGGAGAAAATGGAAACTCCACCCAGATGGGGATTCGAACCGGGAATACCTAGTGCTGAGAGGAGAACATGCTAACCACTAGGCCACCGTGCCGCCCTTGACTGGACATTGAAGTGAATTTTCATTAGTACAAATGATACAGAAAATAAGGATTTATAAACATTTTTATTTTAAGATGGATGATCTAATGCCGGGGCAGCACGGTGGCTGAGTGTTTAGCATGTTCTCCTCTCAGCGCTTAGGATTCCCGGTTTGAATCCCCATCTAGGTGGAGTTTCCATGTTCTCCCCGAGTCTACGTGGGTTTCCTCCGGGTTCTCCGGTTTCCTTCCACAGTCCAAAAACATGGGACAAGTTAATTGAATTCTCCAAATTGCCCCATATAGAGTGTGTCTGTGTCTGTGTGAGTGAGTGTGTGCCCAGCGATGGATTGGCGCCCTGTCCGGGCTGTATCTGCCCAGCGCCTGAGACGTTCTCCCCTGGATGGGCATGGGGACCACCCCCACGACCCTAATAGAGGAGATAATGAATGACTAAAGGAATGATCTAATGCCCAGCGATACATTGGTGCTCATATATACAGGGAGTGGTAGCTCAGTGGTTAGAGTGTTGGGCTGTCAATCTGAAGGTTGGGGGTTCAAATCCCAAGTCCACTGAAGTTACCAATGTGGGTCTTTGAGCAAGACCCTTAACCCTCATTGTTCAGGGATGTTGTAATTAACCCTGTGCTCAGCTTGTAAGCGTCAGCTAAATGACCAAATGTAAATATATATATATATATATATAGAGCGGCACGGTGGCTTAGTGGACGTTCGCACGTTCGCCTCTCAGCACTAGGGATTCTCGGTTTGAATCCCCATCTGGGTGGAGTTTCCATGTTCTCCCCGTGTCTGCGTGGGTTTTCTTCGGGTTCTCCGGTTTCCTCCCACAGTCCAAAAACATGGATCAAGTTAATTGAATTCTCAAAATTGCCCCTTATAGTGTGTGTGTATGAGTGAGTGTGTGCCCAGTGATGGATTGGCGCCCTGTCCTGGGTCTATCTGCCCAGCGCCCGAGACGTTCTCCCCTGGATGGGCATGGGGAACCCCACCGCGACCCTAATAGAGGATAAAGCGGGAGATAATGAATGAATGAATAAATATATATATATACTTGAATCATTAAATTTACTCTGTCTTCGCAGCAGTCTGTGGCATGGTGTCGACGGTGTGGTTTCCCATCGGAGCTCATCATGATGATGGCCTGATGTCGTTCGGTTTCTCCTTGTACATCGGATGGGTTGGTGTTGCGTTTTGTTTACTGGGGGGCTCCGTTCTAACCTGCTGTTCAGGATCCGACAGTCCGATGTACCCGCCCGAGAACCGCTTCTACTACTCCAAACAGATCGGACTGGCCGACTCCGTTCAAGCCACAAACAGCCATGCCAAAAGTGCACATGTTTGAGAGTGAGACGTGGCCGGAACAGACTTTAAATAAAATCGGACAAAGTTTCGTCCCTCTCACTGAGGGGAGCTCCTGCTGGTGAGGGTTGACTGCGACTGTGGTGCTAATATCTGTTCGAAGAAGTCATTTCACTCCTACTTCCATGCATCATGGACATTTGAGAGCAATATGCAAAACGAGACCATGTGGGACGGGAATTCCCCGAAAACAGTGGACACAGTTGTATGGTTAACTCAAATATCAGTTGTGTTTTTTTATGATTTACAAGTGTAAATAACATCATGTCATTAGATCTTTCAAAATTATATGATTTACTGAGATTCACATTAATATCCATCCATCCATTATCTTCCGCTTTATCCTGTATTAGGGTCGCGGGGGGGTTCCCCGTGTCCATCCAGGGGAAAATGTTTCGGGCGCTGGGCAGATACACCCAGGACAGGGCGCCAATCTATCACTGAACACACACTCACTCACACATACACACTCTATATGGGGCAATTTGGACAACTCAATCGACTTGATCCATATTTTTGGACTGTGGGAGGAAACCGGAGAACCTGGAGGAAACCCACGCGGACACGGGGAGAACATGGAAACTCCACCCAGATGGGGATTCGAACCGGGAATCTCTAGCGCTGAGAGGAGAACATGCCAACCACTAAGCCATATACATTAATATTTCATAGTTAATATCAAAGTCTGATTTATAACTATGCATGCAACTAGATAGGTAGCACCCCCTCCACACACACACACACACACACACACACACACACACACTCAGTACTTGATGTAATAATTATTGTATGTATTCAGTAAGCCCAAGTAAAGTATTTTATTTTGAATTTAGAGAAACACATGTTTTCTAAGCGCATAAACTAATTATTAAACAGCATTTAAGCTAATCTGCAGCTGATAAGCTTTGCCTTTGATGAAACTTGATTAGTTGATATGTTCAAATGCATTTACTTAATGCATTTCTTATCTTCTTATCTTATCTTACATCGATAAAATGCACAAACGAAACCCATTACAGTTCTGAACAATTGTTTTAGGCAAAAATGTTTGAAATTGTAAATATGCATGAGAATAAAACATGAAAAGAAAAGAAACATGCACAGGTTTTAATTAGCAAATGTCTTTAAGCATCTCATTATCTTGCCCTACTAGGGTCGCAAGGGGGGTGGTTCCCGTGCCCATCCAGGGGAAAACATTTTGGGCGTTAGGCAGATACACCCAGGACAACACACCAATCCATCGCTGGGCGCATACTTAGACTCAGACACACACACACACACACACACACACACACACACACACACTATAAAACCAATTAACCTTGAATCCATGTTTTTGGACTGTGGGAGGAAACTGGAGAACCTGGAGGAAATCCACATGGACACGTAGAGAACATGGAAACTCCACCCAGCTTAGGATTCGAACCTGGATTCCCCAGCACTAAAATGCGCCACCTAGCTACCCTGCTGTAAACATCCATCCATCCATCCATCCATCCATTATCTTCCGCTTGTCCGGGGTTCGGGTCGCGGGGGCAGCAACCGAAGTAGGGAGACCCAGACCTCCCTCGCCCCAGCCACCTCCACCAGCTCGACTGGGGGAACCCCAAGGCGTTCCCAGACCAGCTGAGATAAGCAACCTAAATAAATCAACATGTGGTGTGGCAATCCTTCATGCTGTTACACACAGAGAACCTGACAGGGCTATAGAAGAGGATTAACACAGCAGTGGTACACCTTAGCAACCACCTACAAACGCCATGACAACACCCCATAGCAACCACCTGGCACACCTTAGTAAAAACCCGGATCCACCTACAACACTTTAGAAACAGCCTGGAAAACCTTAGCAACCACCTAAAACCCTTTAACAACCATCGGTACACCTTAGCAACTAACTAGAACCCCATAGCAACCATCTGTACCACCGTAGTTACCATCAACAACACTTTTGGAACAGCCTGGAAAACCTTAGCAACCACCTAAAACCCTTTAACAACCATCGGTACACCTTAGCAACTACCTAAAATTTCATAGCAACCACCTGGAACACGGTAGTAACCACCAACAACACTTTAGGAACAGCATGGAAAACCTTAGCAACCACCTAAAACCCTTTAATAAACACCTTAGCAACTACCTAGAATGACCAAGAACACCTTGGGAACCACCTGGAAAACCATCCATCCAGGGGAGAACGTCTCGGGCTCTAGGCAGATACACCCAGAACAGGGCGCCAATCACTGGACACACACTCACTCACACAGACACACTCTATATGGGGCAATTTGGAGAACTCAATTGACTTGATCCATGTTTTTGGACTGTGGGAGGAAACAGGAGGAAACCCACGCGGACATGGGGAGAACATGGAAACTTTACCCAGATTGGGAATCGAACCGGGAATCCCTAGCGCTGAGAGGAGAACATGCCAACTACTAAGCCACTGTGCCGCCCTCACAAAAATTCATTCATTCATTCATTCATTCATTATCTTCCGCTTTTATCCTATATTAGGGTCGCGGAGGGGGGGGGGGGTTTCCCCATGCCCATGCAGGGGAGAACATTTCAGGCGCTGGGCAGATAGACCCAGGACAGAACGCCAATCTATTGCTGGGCACACACTCACTCACACATACACACTCTATATGGGGCAATTTGGAGAATACAATTGACTTGATCCATGTTTTTGGACTGTGGGAGAAAACCGGAGAACCCGGAGGAAACCCATGCGGACACGGGGAGTACATGGAAACGCCACCCAGATTGGAAATCGATCCGGGAATCCCTAGTGCTGAGAGGAGATCATGCCAACCACTAAGCCACCGCGCCCCCCTCACAATAATAATATTAATGATAAAAATACAACTAAAAGTAGTGGTATTTTTATTAGTAGTAATATTAGTATTATAATTGCCGTCAGCAAAGGGAACGCTGCGATCACACTCGCGTTTTCTTCAGGAAATGAGTACCGCCCTAGTTTTTATTAATATTATTCTCATTTGTTGATAAAAAGCCTTATCTGCCAGGAATCTCAGTCTGCTCGAAGCGAAACTGGCCAAATGGCATTGATTTTTTTCGCCTGACCATATGACATGCAGACGGCGAAGCTGGCAGGAAGCCAGAGGTGCTTAAAGGCCAGGTGTCTTTGTGGTGTTTTTTCCTGTCAAGCTCTTCACTCCATCCTGTTCAGGATCCCTCAGGAAATCTGTCGACGCAGAAAGGGCATCTTCAATAGTCCTGCTTTTACTATTTCACTGACATCATTGTCCCCCGAGTTCTGCATCCCTTTTTGCATTCAAGCTCGATGGATTCTGCGCTTTCTTTGCTGGACATTTTAAATGATCGGGATATTAAATCGAACTAAATCTAATCTACGTCTGAAAGAACGTTTCAAATAAATGTTTTTAAAAACCTGATGTTATAACCGGCAGCACGGTGGCTTAGTGGTTAGCACGTTCGCCTCTCAGCACTAGGGATTCCCGGTTCGAATCCCCATCTGGGTGGAGTTTCCATGTTCTCCCCGTGTCTGCGTGGGTTTCCTCCGGGTTCTCCGGTTTCCTCACACAGTCCAAAAACATGGATCAAGTCAATTGAATTTTTTTAAGTTGCCCTATATAGAGTGTGTCTGTGTGAGTGAGTGTGTGCCCAGCGATAGTTTGGCGCCCTGTCCTGGGTCTATCTGCCCGGCGCCCGGGGCGTTCTCCCCTGGATGGGCATGGGGAACCCCACCGCGACCCTAATAGAGGATAAAGCGGGAGATAATGAATGGATGAATGATGTTTTAACCTAAAAAATAACGCTATAGTTGTTTTATCTATCAGTATGATTTTATTAGTTTACATGACATTCGGAGAGGAAAAATAACCTATTGATGGTTAAATAACTGTTCTAAAAATGGATGTATGTTTTTTAATATTTGTGAGTCACAATAAAATGTACTTTTTAGTTTGTTTAATTGTGTGTGTTGTTTTTTACAAATGTTTCTTACGTAATATAAAATAATCTCATCTCATCTCATTTAATAGCGTTGGGGGGGGGGTCCTCATGCCCATCCGGGGAGAACATTTCAGGCTCTGGATACAGGACACACCCAGGACAGAGCGCCTGGGTGTGTCGTTAAGCACACACTCACTCACTCACACTTTCATACAAAGAGTATATAGGGGCAATTTAGAGCAGTCCGTTTACCTTGAATCCATGTTTTTGAACTGTGGAAGTTCAAAGACAGAACCGGATAACATTTCAGGCGCTGGGTAGCCACACACTATACACACACACATACATACATACACACACACATACACACATACATACATACACACATACACATATACACGCCTACACACATACATACACACATACACATATACATACACACATACACATATACATACACACATGCATACATACATACATACATACATACATACATACATACACACATACACATATACATACATACACACATACACATATACACGCCTACACACATACATACACACATACACATATACATACACACATACACATATACATACACACATGCATACATACATACATACATACATACATACATACATACACACATACACATATACATACACACATACACATACATACACACATACATACACACATACACATATACATACACACATACACACATACACGCCTACACACATACATACACACATACACATATACATACACACATACACACATACATACACACATGCATACATACATACATACATACATACATACACACACATACACACATACATACATACTCACATCACATAGGGGCAATTAAGAGCAGTCAATTTACCTTGACTCGATGTTTCGGACTATGTGTGAAAACCGGACAGTGGGCAGATACACTCAGGGCAGGGCGCCAACCCATCACTGGGAACACACACACACACACCACATATAGGGGCAACCTAATAAAAGGTTTAAATAGTGGTGTAGCAGAATCAGCACCAATCAAAAGTGCTTAATGCCATAGAAACATCGGGAACCTTTTTAAACCTTACATTTATAATGCTGCACACTGAAGAAACTCACTGCAAAGCATCTTTGTGCAGAAAAACGATGAACCAATGAGATTTTGAAATGTCCACGACACAATTTTTGCACCTATTGAACATTAAGATTTATTCAACATTCTGTTAATAACATTAAAATACAGTATTCTATTAGTATATGTTCTTAAATAGACACAAAAAAACGCAAACACAAAGTGGCCAAGCCAAAAAAGAAAAGTCAGCCGCACATTAAGACTGTTTTACTTGCATAGTCTTCGTTTAGCAGTTTCTTTGAACCGCTGTGACTTCCGGAGGACCATGTTATTTCTGGTACTGGTTCTGGTACTGGTTCTGGTACTGGTTTTGGTACTGGTAACCCCGCTCCTCAGCTGCCCAACCTTGGTAACCTGGTTCCTCGGCATCCTCCTGGGGTTGAAAGTCATCATCCACTGTGAAGCTGTCATCCAGCCCGGTGTCGAACCTCTGATAGGAGCTGGCATGTGCCTTCTCCTCCCTGGAACTTAACTCCAGAGAACTGTTCCACATGCCGTAGCCAAAGTAGATTATAAGACCTGCGGAAGAGATGAACGGAGACAAAAATGATTTCGTTTTTTTAGACATTACCAAAATAAAAAATTAATTAATTAATAAAAAAAAGAAAAAAAAAAAATAAATAAATATATATATATATATATATATATATATATATATATATATATATATATATATATATATATATATATATATATATATATATATATATGTCTCGGGCGCTGGGCAGATAGACCCAGGACAGGGCGCCAATCCATTGCTGGGCACACACTCACTCACACAGACACACTCTATATGGGGCAATTTTTGAGAATTCAATTAACTTGATCCATGTTTTTGGACTGTGGGAGGAAACCAGAGAACCCGGAGGAAACCCACGCAGACACGGGGAGAACATGGAAACTCCACCCAGATGGGGATTCAAACCGGGAATCCCTAGTGCTGAGAGGCAAACGTGCTAACCACTAAGCCGCCTGTATGTGTATATTCATTCATTCATTATCTCCCGCTTTATCCTCTATTAGGGTCGCGGTGGGGTTCCCCATGCCCATCCAGGGGAGAATGTCTCAGGCGCTGGGCAGATAGACCCAGGACAGGGCGCCAATCCATCGCTGGGCACACACTCACTCACACACACACTCTATAGGGGGCAATTTTGAGAATTCAATTAACTTGATCCATGTTTTTGGACTGTGGGAGGAAACCGGAGAACCCGGAGGAAACCCACGCAGACACGGGGAGAACATGGAAACTCCACCCAGATGGGGATTCGAACCGGGAATCCCTAGCGCTGAGAGGCGAACCTGCTAACCACTAAACCACCGTGCCGCCCTGTATGTGTATATATATATATATATAATCTTGACGGCATGGTGGCTTAGTGATTTGCATGTTCTCCTCTCAGCACTAGGGATTCCCGGTTCTCCTCTCAGCACTAGGGATTCCTGGTTCGAATCCCCATCTGGGTCAAGTTTCCATGTTCTCCCCGTGTCCACGTGGGATTCCTCCGGGTTCTCCGGTTTCCTCCCACAGTCTAAAACATGGATCAAGTTCAATTGAGTTCTTCAAATTGCCCATTTAGAGTGTGTGAGTGTGAGTGAGTGTGTGTCCAGCGATGGATTGGTGCCCTGTCCTGGGCCCAGCGCCCAAAACGTTCTTCCCTGGATGGGCATGGGAAACCCCCCCCCCCCACACTTTTCTTTTCTTTATAAAAACTTCAACAAACAGATTGTTCAGAAAAAAAAAAAACAATAGCTTAAAAGCCAGGTGTCCCCCGCGTAGAAACCCTATACATTTCAGTGGGCACATCCTCGTGTCACTTACGTCATGGTTCCCAGGATGAAAACGTGTGAACAATACAACAATATCTTCTGCCTGCACGAAAGAATTGTTTTTTTTCTTTACATCTTTTATAAGAGGAACTCGAAGTCCAGAAAAGGAAGCGAGAAGGTAACATTAAAGAAACGGGATGCACTGCTGTTCAAGTAGTTAGCTCCAATAACATTCTCTCCCTGTCAGACTGTTTACGAGGAAGTGTGCGGTTCCTGGTCATTACAATCAGTCATTTGAAAAGCTCTTTTTTTTTATAAAGCCTCATTTCAGCAAGCCACCTGATTGGCTGTTGGTGACATTGAAAAAGAAACAGATGATTTACGTGCTTTAAAGGAAACACCGCACAAGCAATAAAAAAAGTTGCTGGGAAAACTCTCATTAAGACAAAATGAGGACACTTTAATGTGTATTTATGACGGAAAACTACCAGCTGCCTCCAAATCCTGCCAAATTCCCAGCATCCCAGATAATCAACAACCAGGAATTCTTAAGAGTTAAGAGGTTTTATTTAATTAAGAGGGTTAGTGTGTTATCTTTTTTATAAATAACTTTATACATTTCCTGGTTTGAATCCCAATCTGGGAGGAGTTTCCATGTTCTCCCCGTGTCCGCGTGGGTTTCCTCCGGGTTCTCCGGTTTCCTCCCACAGTCCAAAAACATGGATCAAGTCAATTGAGTTCTCCAAATTGCCCCATATAGAGTGTGTTTGTGTGAGTGAGTGAGTGTGTGCCCAGCGATAGATTGGTGTCCTGTCCTGAGTTTATCTGCCCAGCGTCCGAAACGTTCTCCCCTGGATGGGCATGGGGAACCCCACCGCGACCCTAATAGAGAATAAAGCAGAAGATAATAGATGGATGAATAGATAAATTGCCCCTATACAGTGTGTGTGTTTCTGTGTGCCAATGCCTAAAACGTTCTCCACTAGATGGGAATGGGGACCCAAGGGGGGATCAAACTGTAAGAGTACAGAACACTGTGTGTTTATCATAAAAATCATTAAAATTCATACCTATAGAGCACCAAACAGCAAAGCGAACCCAGGTGATGCTGGACAGCTTCAGCATCAGGTAGATGTTCACCAGAATGGCAGCTGTAGGTCCGAAGGGCACACACGGTGCCATGTAGGGCAACTTTTTCGTGCTTTCCGGCTGTCGGAGAATGATAATAAGTAGAACAGCCATTACAGTGATGATGGCCATCGTAAACGGGACCAGTATCCAGTGAGCAACTTGAGAGGCACCGTTCAAGCCGTATATAACAACGGTCCAGAGCAGGAAGGTCAGGACGAAGAGGACGGAAACGCAGTATGTAACTGTACGTCCTGTAGCAGGGGTGGGCTGAGTACCCGGGTCGGGAAGGCCCAGACGTGTGCGCAGGGAGTAGTAGCTGGGACCGAGAGTCCGCTTTAGCACAGTCGTAAGCAGAGTGTCTGAAGAATCAAACTCTGTTCCTTTTTCGTTGACTCCAAACCCAGACGAGTCGGACTGGTAGCCACCAGAGTCTTCCTTACAAATCAGACTTTCATCGTCCCCCTCTGACGGCAGGTTCTTGGCCCCGCACGTGTTGCTATACTCGTCTCCATCGCTTATGGGAGAGTAGGCTTTCCGTTCTTGCTCCGCTAGAACACCCTCTTTGGGCTTCCAGGACTCCTGCTCATGAGGGAGAACGCTGGTGAAACCATCTCCGTCAGGTTGGTAGCGCAGCAATAACACACACACTGATACAAGTGTGTACGCCAGTAAGGTCCCAATGGACATCATCTCAATCAGGTCTCTTAACGAGACCAGCAAAGCTAGAAGAGCAGCAAGGCACCCAGAAACCGCACATGCAACCACCGGGGTCTCAGTGAAGGGACTCACACGGGACAGGAACCTGATGAACAGATACAGAAACATCTTCTGAAACATCTCATCTTATCTCATTATCTAAGATATTAATTCTGTACTAGGGACTAAGGTCACAGGGAGGTTCCCCATAACATTTTGGGCTTTGGCAGATACCCAGACAAACACACATACACATATACACACACACACACACACACACACACACACACACATTTATACATACATACATACATTTTTAAATATATCAAATAATAAAAAAAAAAAAAAAATAAATAAATAAATAAAAAAATTAAAAAAACTAAATACGGTGGCTTAGTGGTTAGCACGTTCGCCTCTCAGCGCTAGGGATTCCCGGTTCGAATCCCCATCTGGGTGGAGTTTCCATGTTCTCCCCGTGTCTGCGTGGGTTTCCTCCGGGTTCTCCGGTTTCCTCCCACAGTCCAAAAACATGGATCAAGTTAATTGAATTCTCAAAATTGCCCCATATAGAGTGTGTCTGTCTGAGTAAGTGAGTGTCCAGTGATAGATTGGCGCCCTGTCCTGGGTCTATCTGCCCAGCGCCCGAGACGTTCTCCCCTGGATGGGCATGGGGAACCCCACCGCGACCCTAATAGAGGATAAGCGGGAGATAATGAATGAATGAATGAAAAAACTAAATATAGAAAATTATATATATTTATAACCATCCATTAACTTCCACTTTATCCTCTATTAGGGTCGCGGGGGGGTTCCCCATGCCCATTTAGGAAAGGACATTTCATGCGCTGGGCAGAGGACAGGGCGCCAGTCTATCACTGGGCACTCATTTACTCACACAGCCAGACTATATATATGGGGCAATTTGGAAAATTCAAATGACTTGATCCATGTTTTTGCACTGTGGGAGGAAACCGGAGAACCCGGAGGAAACCCACACAGACACGGGGAGAACATGGATACTCCACCCAGATTGGGTTTCGAACCGGGAATACCTAAGACTGAGAGGAGAACATGCCAACCTCTAAGCCACTGTGCTGCCATATATATATATATATATATATATATATATATATATATATATATATATATATATATATATATATTGAGATTTTGCCGTAACATGCAATAAACCAATCAGTGTGTCACTTGTCGTTCCCTTTAAGAACCAGGTGCGGTCCGACTTTGGCGGATTGCTATTTCAACGGCGCAGTGCGACCAATTACACATAAATTACCATTTGCAGCATTTGCAGGAAATATTATACCTGTTTAGTATAATTTTTATGTATTTTACACTGTACAATCGCATTAAATAAATTTTAATTAAGATTTCATTAATATTCAGATGCTTCGTAGTCACCCACCTGAACAGCAGACCATCCCCTGCCATAGCATAGATGACTCTTGGCATGGGAAACAGCGAACCAAGTAAACTGACTGTCAGTCCTGCAATAGCACCCACTGCAACGATGTACTTCCCAGTCCAAAAGCCGTGCAAGGCAAACATCTCCATCAATGGCGCATCTCCATCAATAATATTATAAGGCACCATTAGAGTCAGGATCACACTAACCTATACAAAAAAACACACATATCATCTATTAACCCATACACATCATGGTCCACATGTACACGGGCAGAACATGGACCCTGTGCTCATTTTGCTCACTGGGGCAAATTAAACCGCTAGTAATGATGCTTCAATGCTTGTGGTGTATTTAAAGGAGATGAATTTAAAATCCAGTGGTTTATTGTTGTGAATAACACACTTTCTGGGGGTTGCTTCTCCCACCATCTGCAAATCTACTTGTTATTCATTCATTCATTTTCTTCCGCTTTATCCTCTATTAGGGTCGCGGGGGGGTTCCCCATGCCCATCCAGGGGAGAACGTTTTGGGGGCTGAGAAGATACACCCAGGACAGGGCGCCAATCTATCGCTGGGCACACACTCACTCACACACACACACACACACAGACACGCACGCACACAAACACACTCTACATGGGGCAATTTGGACTCAACTTAATTGACCTTGATCCATGTTTTTGGACTGTGGGAGGAAACCGGAGAACCCGGAGGAAACCCACGCGGACACGGGGAGAACATGGAAACTCCACCCAGATGGGGATTCAAACCGGAAATCCCTAGTGCTGAGAGGAGAACATGCTAAACCCCTAAGTCGCCGTGCCACCCAATCTACTTGTTATTTAAATAAAATTAATAATAATAATTTACAAAATATTTAAATAAATCCAAAATACTTGTATTAGAAAGAAAAGATTTCAGCTGTTTATATATGTTAGAGTGAAGTGATATTAAAGGGTATAATAATCAATCCATCCATCACATCCACTTTATCCTATATCAGGGTCGCGGTGGGGTTCCCCATGCCCATCAATGGTAGAATGTTTCGGGCGCTGGGCAGATAGACCCAGGACAGGACGCCAATCCATCACTGGACACACACTCACTCACACAGACACACTCTATATGGGGCAATTTGGAGAACTCAATTGAATTGATCCATGTTTTTGGACTGTGGGAGGAAACCGGAGAACCTGGAGGAAACCCATGTGGACACAGGGAGAACATGGAAACTTCACCCAGATTGGGATTTGAACCGGGAATCCCTAGTGCTGAGAGGAGAACATGCCAACCACTAAGCCACCGTTCCGCCCGTGTATAATAATTATGCAGACCAATGCAGTGTAAGTGTAAATGTCTACTAACAGAAACATATGCTGTTAAGCAGGTGACGAGTGAGGCAGTGATGGCGTAAGGAATGGACGTATTTGGACTTTTGGCCTCCTCTCCTGTAGTAGCGATTATATCAAACCCAATGAAGGCATAGAAACAAGTGGCAGCTCCTTGCATCACCTGCAAAATACAAGAGAAGATACTTTCTAAAGTTACTAGGATTAAAAAATGTTAAGATATACACAGTTAACATTGTTTAAAATCCATCCATCCATCTATTATCTTCTGCTTTATCCTCTATTAGGGTGGTGAGGGGTTCCACATGTCCATCCAGAGGAGAAGGTTTCGGGCACTGGGCAGATACACCCAGGACAGGACGCCAATCTATCGATGGGCACACACTCACTCTCACAAACACTCTATATGGGGCAATTTGGAGAACTCAATTGACCTTGATCCATGTTTTTGGATATGGGAGGAAACCCATGTGGACACGGGGAGAACATGGAAACTCCACCCAGATTGGGATTCGAACCGGGAATCCCTAGCGCTGAGAGGAGAACATGCTAAATTAGGCAGACTGCAGGTATTGATGTTGATATTCTCACCCCTGACCATCCATAGGGAAGGAACCTGCCATCCGCCCAGTTTGCTCCGGACAGAAAGAAGAGTCCAGCGACTACAATGAATACCCAGACCACCAAGTTGACAACGTTCAGCACGTTGTTGAAGCTCACAGAATTTTTTACTCCCATAGCTACAATCACAGTCACAACGAGCGCAATGATCAGAGCCAACAGGTCGGGATAAGACTCCTCTCCTTTCCCTGAATAAAGCAAAGAAAGACGGAAAAGCCATTAATGAAGCATTATGGAAATAGAAACACTATGTATCCCAGTATATACTAGGATTACATTAAATATACATTAAATTATATTAATATTGTTATACATGTGTCGCGGCACGGTGGCTTAGTGTTTAGCATGTTGGCCTCTCACGATTCCCGGTTCGAATCCCCATCTGGGTGGAGTTTCCATGTTCTCCCCGTGTCTGCGTGGGTTTCCTCCGGGTTCTTCGGTTTCCTCCCACAGTCCAAAAACATGGATCAAGTCAATTGAGTTCTCCAAATTGCCCCATATAGAGTGTGTTTGTGTGAGTGAGTGTGTGTCCAGTGATGGATTGGCGTCCTGTCCTAGGTGTCCTAGGTTCTGCCTAGCACCTGAAACGTTCTTCCCTGGATGGGCATGGGGAACCCCCCCACGACCCTAATAGAGGATAAAGCGGAAGATAAGATAATGGATGAATATATATATATATATATATATATACTATATATAGAGAGAGATTTCCATTTCTATTGAAATTTTCCTAGTTTTTTTAAATCCATCCATCTATTATCTTCCACTTTATCCTCTATTAGGGTCGCGCGGGGGGGGGAAACCCACGCAGACACGGGGAGAACATGGAAACTCCACCCAGATCAGGATTCGAACCCGGAATCCTCAGTTCTGAGAGGAGAACATGCTAACCACTAAGCCACTGCCTCCTAGTTACGGGGGCCCCATTCACCTTCAATCCATCCATCCATTATCTTTCACTTTGTCCTCTATTAAGGATGGGGGGGGAGGGTTCCCTATGCCCATCTAGGGAAAAACGTTTCGGGCGCTGGGCAGATACATCCAGGACAGGGCGCCAATCTATCACTGGACACACACTCACACACGCATACACACTCTATATGGGGCAATTTGGAGAACTCAGTTGACTTGATCCATGTTTTTAAACTGTGGTAGGAAACCGGAGAACCCTGAGAAAACCCACGCAGACACGGGGAGAACATGGAAACTCCACCCAGATGGGGATTCGAACCGGGAATCCCTAGTGCTGAGAGGAGAACATGCTAAACACTAAGCCACCGTGCCACCAGTTTTTTTAATTCCTATTTAATTAAACATTCTCTTTTCTACTTTTTTCTAATGTAACTTGATGCTGAGGATGTGATTTTCTCCATCGTGGGACAAATCTTATCTTTTCTTACTCTGGTATCTGCTGGATGAATGTACTTCTAATAGAGAATGCAATTTTTTTTTACCTTACCCAGACCATTCAGTGTGCCGAGGTGGTTGATCATGTAGCGGCTGATGCTATGATTGGCCAGTGAGTCGAACATGCTGCTGAGAGCACTAGCCCCCGCTGCTGTGCCAATCAGGTACTCCAAAATGAGGTTCCATCCAATAAAAAAGGCCACAAACTCCCCAACTGTAACATAGCTATAGGTGTAGGCGGAGCCGGTTGTCTTCGGTACTCGCACTCCGAACTCAGCATAGCATACCCCTGAAAGAAAAACAGAAACACTGCCTCTGGTGTCTAAAACAGATTTTACAGTTAAAGTAAAAGTCCGTTGTCCAATCAATCAAAGAGACATTTGTGATGTCAGACACTGATGGTGGATTAATATCTAGATCAGCATTCCAATTAAATACGTTTAGGGTGCTGGACCAACCCAGGACAGGGCATCCAAAGTATATGGGGCAATTTAGAGCATTTGATTTACCTTAAGGGGGGCACGGTGGTTTAGTGTTATGCATTTTCTCCTCTCAGCTCTAGACACTCCGGTTCGAATTCCAATCTGGGTGGAGTTTCCATGTTCTTCCCGTGTCCGCGTGGGTTTCCTCTGGGTTCTCTGGATTCCTCCCACAGTCCAAAAACATGGAGTCAAGGTCAATTGAGTTCTCCAAATTGCCCCATATAGAGTGTGTTTGTGTGAGTGAGTGTGTGCCCAGTGATAGAGTCCTGTCCTGGGTGTATCTGCCCAGTGCCCGAAACGTTCTCCCCTGGATGGCCCCGGAAACCCCCCCCCCCCCGACCCTAATATAGGATAAAGCGGAAGATAATGAATGGATGGATTTACCTTGAATCCATATTTTTGAACTGTGGGAGGAAACTGGAGAACAGAAAGGAAACCCATGGGGATAAAGGGAGAAATCCCTCAGATTGGAATTCGAACCTGGATCCACAGCACTGAGAGGAGAACATGCTACCATCTAAGCCACAATACCGTTGTGTTCTAAAATTCCATCCATCCATCATCTTCCGCTTTATCCTCTACTAGGGTCCCGGGGGGTTCCCCATGCCCATCCAGGGGAGAACGTTTCGGGTGCTGGACATATAGACCCAGGACAGGATGCCAATCTATCACTGGATACACACTCACTTACACACACACACTCTATATGGGGCAATTTGGAGAACTCAAATGACTTGATCCACATTTTTGGACTGTGAGAAGAAACCCAGAGAACCTGGAGGAAACCCACGCGGACACGGGGAGAACATGGAAACTCCACCCAGATGGGGATTCGAACCAGGAACCCCTAGTGCTGAGAGGAGAACATGCCAACCACTGAGCCACCGTGCTGCTCTGTTCTAAAATTATTGTTAGGTAATGTCCATCCAGGGGAAACCCAAGGATCCATTACGAAAAAAAAAAAAATCATAAGGCTGTGAGGAAGGTTGTCCCGGAGACAGAAGGTCAGAGAAAGAACTGTAATGGGTCCACCTTTAAAATAAAGGTCTAGCGGTGACATTTTCTCAAATACCACATTTAACGAGTGCGTTTCAAACCTGACAGGATGGATGCCACCGCAGCGATGATGAAGGACAGGATCACGCCCGGTCCAGCTATTTCTTTAGCGACGAGCCCGGCGACCACATACATCCCGGTCCCCACGCAGCTTCCCACTCCGAGAGAAACCAGATCCACCGTCGTGAGGACTTGTGCTAGTCTGCTCCCATGAACATCTCCAGAGCCCTCCTGCATGGACTCCAACGGTTTGGTTCTCAGCACCCGGGAGTGGAGTCCATACCATGACGACTCCCATTCAATGCGCCGGGGGTCCAGTTTGGAGAAAAGGGAATTCATTGTGCACACTCCGTTGACTCTCAGGGGTCCAGGTAAAAGGTTACTGCCCTCCGGTCCCCGGTCCTGTGTAGGGTTAGGTGGTTTTGATTTTTCTCCTGTTTTATATGTTCATTGTTGTCATGAGGAATCACTTAGCCGCTTTCTCAGCATGATGCAGGCTGCACAAAAGAGAGAAAAGTGACATTAAAGAAGTGGCTTAGTTGTTTAGCATGTTCTCCTCTCAGCATTAGGGAGTCTCGATTCGAATCCCAATCTGGGTGGAGTTTCCATGTTCTCCCCGTGTCCACGTGGGTTTCCTCCGGGTTCTCCGGTTTCCTCCCACAGTCCAAAAACATGAATCAAGGTCAATTGAATTCTCCAAATTGCCCCATATAGAGTGTGTCTGTGTGATGAGTGTGTGCCCAGCGATGGATTGGGGCCCTGTCCTGGGTGTATCTGCCCAGCGCCCAAAAGTTCCCCCCCCCTCGTGACCCTAATAGAGGATAAAGCGGAAGATAATGCATGGATGGATCACATCTTGTCTTGTACACTCAGGACAGGGCACCAATCCATCGCTGGGCACACACTCATGCACAATATAGGGGGCAATTTAGAGCAGCCAATTTACTCTAAATCCATGTTTTTGGACTGTGGAAGGAAACCGGAGAACCCAGAGGAAACCCACATGGACACATGGAGAACATGAAAACCCCACCCAGATTGGGATTCCAACTGGGAATCCCTAGTGCTGAGAGGCGGCAGTGCTTACCGTGCCGCCATAAACAAGTCCTGTTCTTTAAATAGAACTTTTATATGGCAGTGAGCTAATTTAAAGAAAAAGAATCCAGAATTTAAAAAATTAAAGGCCATTTAAACTTTATTTAACACAGGGCTGAATTTATAAAAGAATTAATTAAATAAGGGCGGCACGGTGGCTTAGTGGTTAGCATGTTCTCCTCTCAGCACTAGGGTTTCCTGGTTCAAATCCCAATCTGGGTAGAGTTTCCATGTTCTCCCCGTGTCTGCGTGGGTTTCCTCCGGGTTCTCCGGTTTCCTCCCACAGTCCAAAAACATGGATCAAGTCAATTGAATTCTCAAAATTGCCCCATATAGAGTGTGTCTGTGTGAGTGAGTGTGTGCCCAGCGATGGATTGGCGCCCTGTCCTGGGTGTATCTGCCCAGCGCCCGAGACGTTCTCCCCTGGATGGGCATGGGGAACCCCCCGCGACCCTAATAGAGGATAAAGCGGGAGATAATAATTGAATGAATAAATGAATGAATTAAATAAATAGCAGCAACTTCTGGAATCAAACATCATAACATCTGTCTAAAGAATTCTAAGGTTTGGTTTAATTGTTCACATGTTAGGAAAAATACAATCAAAAAATTGTTTAAAACAAACAAAAGAAAAATTAATAAAAAAAAAAGAATTCTATGAGTGTGAGGGCAAACCCCGACGGCCTTGTGCGAGTATAAGATCTGACCATCCCAGCCATGTTAAACATGCCGTGTTTGTCATTCATTCTGAGGACCCTGACGGATTTGTTAGTTTGCTCTTAGTGTGAAGACAAAGCATTGATGTCACAGTCGATGTATGTTCTGAGGGGGGTGGGGAAATGTTGGCGGGTTAGATGAAAAGTAACATCCTGATACATTAACTCCAGCAGTAGTAAGGAGTAAAGATCAAATGCAGTGCTAGAGAGATCCGTTTTTAAAGATGTGAGTATTTTATGGGGGCGGCACGGTGGCTTAGTGTTTAGCATGTTCTCCTCTCAGCGCTAGGGATTCCCGGTTCGAATCCCAATCAGGGTGGAGTTTCCATGTTCTCTCCGCGTGGGTTTCCTCTGGGTTCTCTGGTTTCCTCCCACAGTCCAAAAACATGGATCAAGTCAATTGGGTTCTCCAAATTGCCCCATATAGAGTGTGTGTGAGTGAGTGAGTGTGTGCGCAGCGATAGATTGGCGCCCTGGGTCTATCTGCCCAGCGCCCGAAACCTTCTCCTCTGGATGGGCATGGGGAACCCCACCGCGACCCTAATAGAGGATAAAACAGAAGATAATGAATGAATGAATATATATATATATGAGCTTGGCGGTACGGTGGCTTAGTGGTTGGCCTGTTCTCCTCTCAGCGCTTCCCAATCTGGGTGGAGTTTCCATGTCCTCCCCGTGTCCACCTGGGTTTCCTCCGGGTCCAAAAACATGAATCAAGTCAATTGAGTTCTTCAAATTGCCCCATATAGAGTGTGTCTGTGTGAGTGAGTGTGTGCCCAGTGATAGATTGGTATCCTGTGTATCTGCCCAGCGCCCGAAACTTTCTCCCCTGGATGGGCATGGGTAACCCCCCCCCCCCCCGCAACCCTAATAGAGGATAAAGCGGAAGATAATAGATGGATGGATATTTGCTATGAGTTATGAGCTGTGAAATCATATGTTGATATTTAAAAGTGCTGAGTGACTGATGGATGATGCTTTGACTGTGTGCCAGGGTGCAAGGACGGGCAAATACGCACGGAGAAAGCCAGGCTGAGAGATGTGTTGATGCATGTGGTAATATCTCCCAGTTAAACATTCACTATCTAGAACTTGATCTGAGCAGCATGCTGGGTAAACTGCCACAGTCACCGTCCTTAAAAAACGTTTAGAACCGTAATGATGATGTGTGCACGCAAGTGCACGTGATATTATATTTATAGTTAAAACATTCTATATTATATTCATATTTGTAGTTGTATATTATATATATTATATATATTCATAGTTGTACATTTTACATATCTATATATCCATCCATCCATTATCTTCCGCTTTATCCTCTATTACGGTCGTGGGGGGGGGGGGTTCCCCATGTCCATTCAGGGGAGAAAGTTTCGGGCGCTGGGCAGATACACCCAGGACAGGACGCCAATCTATCACTGGGCACACACTCACTCACACAGACACACACTATATGGGGCAATTTGCACATAACCAGTGCTATAAGAACCATGAGGTTTTATAACACAAAGTGGCATAATGCATTATAAATTATATATTTTAATTTTTCAACTCATTATAGAGTCCATTGACATAAAGCCTTATAATGTTTGTGTTTAACAAACGCTTTTCCTGAAAATAAGTACCAATTATTGTAAACATGAACTTTTCTTGGAATTCCATTCTGTAGTCCATCTGTTTGTTCTGCAGTACATACTGTGTACTCTGTTCTAATGAGCAGAACCCCAATAGTACCACCACAGAGCAGGGGTTATGTGGGGGGTGCGTTATTATCCAGCAGTGTCACTGAGGTGTTTAAATGCTGCACTAACCCCCCACCACCACCACATCAGTGTCACTGCAGAACTGACAATAAACAATCCACCACCCAAATGATACCTGTTCTGTGATGCTCCTGACCAACAGAGAACAGAGACCCAACAGGGGACTAACAACAACAAAGAACACAGATGGACTACAGTCTGGAATTATAGAACTACAAAGTCCATCTATATGGTATACACACTATATAGGGGCAATTTAGATGGGGGCAATTTTAGCATACTCTTTATGACCCTGTGGAGAACAGAGAGCCAACAGGGGACTAACAACAACAAAGAACACAGATGGACTACAGTCTGGAATTGTAGAACTACAAACTCCATCTATATGGTGCACACACTATAAAGGGGCAATTTGGATAGGGGCATTTTTAACCATACACTTTATTACCCTGTGGAGAACAGAGAGCCAACAGAGGACTAACAACTACAAATAACACAGATGAACTACAGTCTGGAATTATAGAACTACAAACTCCATCTATATGGTATACACATTATATAGGGGCAATTTAGATGGGGGCAATTTTAAGAACTCACTTCAGGACCCTGTGGAGAAGAGAGAGCCAACAGGGGACTAACAACAACAAAGAACACAGATGAACTACAGTCTGGAATTGTAGAACTACAAAGTCCATCTATATAGTATACACACTATATAGGGGCAATTTAGATGGGGCAATTTTAAGCACACACTTTAGGACTCTGTGGAGAACAGAGAGCCAACAGGGGACTAACAACAACAAAGAACACAGATGAACTACAGTCTGGAATTGTAGAACTACAAAGTCCATCTATATAGTATACACACTATATAGGGGCAATTTAGATGGGGGCAATTTTAAGCACACACTTTAGGACTCTGTGGAGAACAGAGAGCCAACAGGGGACTAACAACAACAAAGAACACAGATGAACTACAGTCTGGAATTGTAGAAATACAAAGTCCATCTATATGGTACACACACACATACACACATACACTATATAGGGGCAATTTAGATGGGGGCAATTTTAAGCACACACTTTAGGACCCTGTGGAGAACAGAGAGCCAACAGGGGACTAACAACAACAATTGTAAAACTACAAACTCCATCATCTGGTAAGAGGAGGACATGCATACCAAGGTTCAGGAGAGTATGTAATTCTCTGACAGTAGGCTGCTGGAATCCAAGCTCCTAAATGAAATATTCATAAAGACGAGAGAGCGTGAAAGGTAATACATGGTAGCATTACCTCTATTGAGCCACAATGGTTCCATCAAAGACAAAGTCAAAGAAGTTTGTGTGGCTTCTCGGGCGTACGTGATAAACCAGTACAGTTAAAAGCTGTAAGTAAATAGTGTTCAGACTACATGTTGAAATAAAGATGATATATTTACCTACCTTTCTGATCAGCAGTGCGTACAGGTCTCCATGAGCGTCACTAAAGCAGCAGCTGCAGCCCCGCACAGAGCAACACGACGACGCAGCGTGCACCCACTGTGAATTATTCACCTGCTCTTCCATTAGATCACAGCAACATTTAATTATTCATCCCCCCGTGCTGACGTCAGTCCCGCTTCAGAGGAACCTGTAAGCCTTTGATGATTCCTTCTTTTATTACGGAGTGCAGAGGGATTCTAGAACTGCCAGTTTTGTTTCAATCAATATGTGAGGACTATATACGACGAGCCCAGCGATGGATTGGCGCCCTGTCCTGTGTGTATCTGCCCAGCGCCCGAGACGTTCTCCCCTGGATGGGCATGGGGAACCCCACCGCGACCCTAATAGAGGATAAAGCGGAAGATAATGAATGAATGAATGAATGAATATATACGACGAGGATTTTAACTTAATGCAAGAACTTTCTTTCATTCATTCATTCATCATCTTCCACTTTATCCTCTAGTAGGGTTGCGGGGGGTTCCTCATGCCCATCCAGGGGAGAACGTCTCGGGCGCTGGGCAGATAGACCCAGGACAGGGCGCCAATCCATCGCTGGGCACACACTCACTCACACACACATATACACACACTATATGGGGCAATTTCATTTATTCATTCATTCATTATCTCCTGCTTTATCCTCTATTCGGGTCGCGGTGGGGTTCCCCATGCCCATCCAGGGGAGAACGTCTCGGGTGCTGGGCAGATACACCCAGGACAGGGCGCCAATCTATCGCTGGGCACACACTCACCCACTCAAACACACTCTATTTGGGGCAATTTGGAGAACTCAATTGACTTGAACCATGTTTTTGGACTGTGGGAGGAAACTGGAGAACCTGGAGGAAACCCACGTGGACACGGGGAGAACATGGAAACTCCACCCAGATGGGGATGACATGCCAACCACTAAGCCACTGTGCCGCCTGCAAGAACTTTCAAATATTTTAAAAATATTTATTATTTTCAATACAGTGGTTTAGCATGTTCTCCTCTTAGCACTAGGGATTACCGGTTCGGATCCCAATCTGGGTGGAGTTTGAATGTTCTCCCCGTGTCCGTGTGGGTTTCCTCCAGGTTCTCCGGTTTCCTCCCACAGTCCAAAAACATGGATGAAGGTCAATTGAGTTCTCCAAATTGCCCCCATATAGAGTGTGTGTGTGTGAGTGAAAGTGTGCCCAGCGATAGATTGGCGCTCTGTCCTGGGTGTATCTGCCCAGCGCCCGAGGCATTCTCCCCTGGATGGGCATGGGGAACCCCCCCACTACTATAACCAAAGATTTGTGGAGATATGACTAACCTGAAGCACTGCTGCGACGACAATTACTGGATGGAACCTGGATTTCTATTGGACCGGCGGTCCTGCAGGACGCCCTCAATGGACTTATATAGTTTTTAATTGTTAAATACAGGTCACATGACCACCACACAATCTGTACATTAGTGTCCTACACTGTTGATGCTGCCCAGCCGCTCCAGGAGGATGAGTCCCCCACTGAGTCTCGGTCCTCACAAGGTTTCTTCCTGAAAATAACTACACAACAGGGAGTTTTTTCTTGCCACTGTTGCTTCGGCTTGCTCTGTGGGGGTTTAAAGGCTTATAACACTGTAAAGCTGCTTTGTGATGACGTACTATTGTAAAAAAAAAAAAAACACTATATAAATAAATAATACTTGTTTTTTTTATTATAGTGTTATTTTTAACTGTTTTTAACTAATATATTGTTATTTTTAATGGTTTTGTATTATTGTCAACACCAACATCAAATCTGGAATTTATTTACAATAATCCATGCACTCCTGAACCTGATTGCTTTGTTGTAATTTGTGATTATTTCTAAGGCAATAAGGCTTTGAGATGGTGTCCATTACCTCCATCATATTAAACTCTCTGTCTAACTTTAGCATTTCAATTGTTCAAGCATTGTACTCACATAAAAAACACTCAAATAAAGAAGAACAAAACAAATGTATGTCAGCAAAACAACACAGATGTAAAGTATTTTGTCACCACTAAGCCACATGGCGTCTGATGACTTTTTAATTCAACTCCCTCCCTCACGCACAACTCCTCAACCTGAACTGGATCTCAGATTTCTTCACAGGCCGAATGCATGACGGTCACATTTCAGAACTGCATGTTTGAGTAAAAGTTGCAGAGCTGCAATAAAGTAAGCTTCACCTTTTCTCCTCTAAGCACTAGGGATTCCTGGTTTGAATCCCCATCTGGGTGGAGTTTCCATGTTCTCCCCGTGTCCGCGTGGGTTTCCTCCGGGTTCTTCAGTTTCCTCCCACAGTCCAAAAACATGGACCAAGGTCAATTAAAGTCTCCAAATTGCCCAAATTGAGTGTGTGTGTGTGTGAGTGAGTGTGTGTCCAGTGATAGATTGGTGTCCTGTCCTGGGTGTATCTGCCCAGAGCCCGACATGTTCTCGATGGACATGGGGAACCCCACCCTCGAGCCTTGTAGAGGACAAAGCGGAAGATAATAGGATTAATTATTATAATAATAATTATGATAATAATTATATAATATAATATTTAATTATGTTTTCCATTCAGCACTATTATATATATATATATATATATATATATATATATATATATATATATATATATATATATATATATATATATATATATATATATTGGG
>JAFMOD010000363.1:703070-710570 GCA_019802435.1 Corydoras maculifer
ATATATATAGGGGCGGCACGGTGGCTTAGTGTTTAGCACATTCGCCTCTCAGCATTAGGGATTCCCGGTTAGAATCCCCATCTGGGTGGAGTTTCCATGTTCTCCCCATGTCCGTGTGGGTTTCCTCTGGGTTCTCCGGTTTCATCCCACAGTCCAAAAACATGGATCAAGGTCAATTGAATTCTCCAAATTGCCCCATATAAAGTGTGTTTGTGTGAGTGAGTGTGTGCCCAGCGATGGATTGGCGTCCTGTCCTGTCCTGTGTCTATCTGCCCAGCGCCTGAAACGTTCTCCCCTGGATGGGCATGGGGAACCCCCCCACTGAGGAAGAAAATAAATGAATGAATGAATGAATATATATATATATATATATATTAGGGCGGCACGGAGGCTTAGTGGTTGGCATGTTCTCCTCTCAGCGCTGAGGATTCCCACTTCGAATCCCCATCTAGGTGGAGTTTCCATGTTCTCCTCGTGTCCACGTGGGTTTCCTCCCACAGTCCAAAAACATGGACGTCTCCAAAATTCCAGGATATATATATATAGTAATAATGATAAACAGAAATACAGAAAACAGACTCCACTCATGATAAGTAGAGCAGATAAAGCAGCTTATGATGATCTCTACATTTCAAATTTGAAGTTTGATAAATTAGACCTAGTTATCATTAAACCTTTACTTTTACATGGTTAAAAAATAACAGTTTTATAAGTTAAAGCACTGGATGAACTCTGCATTAAATGTGTTATAGAAATGAAATTACCTTAAGACGCACGTCAGCCCATTGTTCTGCCAAACGAAGGCCATGTCATGCATCAGCCTTCCAGGAAGCTGAAGATTTCATTCAGCGCTGTCCACTGCTGTCCTGGGAAAAGAGCACAAACTGGCTGTGAATCTGTAATCTGAAAAACAACTCCGATTCTCAGGAGGTGAAGCCTTGCTTTGAAACAAGCAACTCAAACATAAACTGTGAAATACAGTTCAAATAAAATAAAGTTATAGTCAACCAGAAAAGAGAACACGTTTTTTTTGTGCTCGTGAGATGTGTTTGCATAAGAGACATGCATTTAAATATCAATTTCTTAAGTAATTAATTTAAATTACAGCCGCACGGTGGCTTAGTGTTTAGCATGTTCTCCTCTCAGCGCTAGGGATTCCCAGTTTGAATCCCCATCTGGGTGGAGTTTCCATGTTCTCCCCGTGTCTGCGTGGGTTTCCTCCGGGTTCTCCGGTTTTCTCCCACAGTCCAAAAACATGGATCAAGTCAATTGAATTCTCAAAATTGCCCCATATAGAGTGTGTGTGTGTGTGTGAGTGTGTGTCCAGCGATGGATTGGCGCCCTGTCCTGGGTCTATCTGCCCAGTGCCCGAGACGTTCTCCCCTGGATGGGCATGGAGAACCCCACCGCGACCCTAATAGAGGATAAGCGGGAGATAATAGATGAATGAATTTAATTTAAAGTTCTGGGATTCCATCTGAGTTTCCATGTTCTCCTTGTGTCCATGTGGGTCTTTTATTTCCTCCCACAGTCCCAATCATGGATTCAAGGTCAATTCCATTCATCCATCCATTATCTTCAGCTTTATCCTCTATTAGAGTCGTGGGGGGGTTTCCCATGCCCATCCAGGGGAGAACATTTCGGGCACTGGGCAGATAGACCCAGGACAGGACACCAATCTATCACTGGACACACACTCACTCACACAGACACACTCTATATGGGGCAATTTGGAGAACTCCATTGACTTGATCCAGGTTATTGGAGGAACCCGGAGAAAACCCACGCGGACACGGGGAGAACATGGAACTCCAACCAGATGGGGATTCGAACCGGGAATCCCTAGCGCTAAGAGGAGAACATGCCAACCACTAAGCCACCGTGTCGCCCGATTCGAGATCAGTTGACTACTTTAAATTGGCCCTATTTAGTGTGTGTGTATATTTGGGTGGAGTTTGCATGTTCTCCCCGTGTCCGTGTGGGTTTCCTCCCACAGTTCAAAAACATGGATCAAGGTCTATGGAATCCTCCAAATTGCCCCATATAAAGTGTGTGTGTGTGAGTGAGTGTGTGTCCAGTGATAGATTGGCGTCCTGTCCTGGGTGTATTTGCCCAGCGCCCGAAACCCCCCCCCCGCGCGACCCTAATAGACGATGAAGCGGAAGATAACAGATGGATTACATGAGCACCTCACACAAAGATGACAATGACAGATCATTCATCCATTATCTCCCGCTTCATCCTCTATTAGGGTCGGGGGGGGGGGGTTCCCCATGCCCATCCAGGGGAGAACGTTTCAGGCGCTGGGCAGATACACCCAGGACAGGGCGCCAATCTATCACTGGACACACACTCACTCACACTCTATATGGGGCAATTTGGAGAACGTAATTGACTTGATCCATGTTTTTAAACTGTGGGAGGAAACCGGATAACAAAGAGGAAACCCACGCGGACACGGGGAGAACATGGAAACTCCACCCAGATGGGGTTTCAAACCTGGAATTCCTAGTACTGAGAGGAGAACATGCTAAACACTAATGAAGGATCATACTGGAGTTTAATAAGGAATATTAAAAAGAAGTGGAAATGTTACAGGATGTCTTTGCGTTGCCCTTCCTGTCTGGGAGCTGTTGTTCTTGCCGGTGCATATGGAGAACTGAGGATTGAAATTCTGTCTGGCACACACAGGACTGCAGGATGATTAAATGAATGTGCTGGAGAATGGGCGGGGCCAAGAGACATTCCGGGCCCTGGCACACGGTCTGTATTCTCCTCTCTGTGTCAGCCGCTTTTGGAGTTTGGTTCAAGACGGCATGAAAATATTAAGTCTTTTTTAATGCCAGGTGAAATCAGAGGGAGGGAATAGCTACAGCTGACAGCAGCCCTGATGGAAGTTTGACCAAAACCATACAAGATTCTGAAGAAGAATGAAAAATACAGGGACTTAGTGGTTTAGCATGTTCTCCTCTCAGCGCTAGGGATTCCCAGTTTGAATCTCAATCTGGGTGGAGTTTCCATGTTCTCCCCGTGTCCGCGTGGGTTTCCTCCGGGTTCTCCGGTTTCCTCCCACAGTCCAAAAATATGGATCAGCTCAATTGAATGCTCCAAATTGCCCCATATAGTGTGTGTGTGTGTGTGTGTGTGTGAGTTAGTGTGTGCCCAGCGATAGATTGGTGTCCTGTCCTGGGTGTATCTGCCCAGCTCCTGAAACGTTCTCCCCTGGATGGACATAAGGAACCCCCCCCCCGCGACCCTAATAGAGGATAAAGCGGGATATAATGAATGAATGAATGAATGAATGAATGATTCACCTTGAATACATGGACAGAGGGAGAACATGGAAATACACACACACACACACACACACACACACACTCTCTCTCTCTATATGGGGCAATTTGGAGAATTCAGTTGACCTTGATCCATGTTTTTGGACTGTGGGGGGAAACCGGAGAACCCGGAGGAAACCCACATGGACACGGGGAGAACATGGAAACTCCACCCAGATGGGGATTTGACCCAGGAATCCCTAGAGCTGAGAGGAGAACATGCTAAACACTAAACCACTGTGCCCTCACAGACACACACACACACACATACACACTCTATATGGGGCAATTTGGAGAACTCAATTGACTTGATCCATGTTTTTGGACTGTGGGAGGAAACCGGAGAACCCGGAGGAAACCCACATGGACATGGGGAGAACATGGAAACTCCACCCAGATGGGGATTCGAACCAGGAATTCCTAGAGCTGAGAGGAGAACATGCTAAACCCTAAACCATTATGCCCTCACAGACACACACACACATACACACACTATATGGGGCAATTTGGAGAACTCAATTGACTTGATCCATGTTTTTGGACTGTGGGAGGAAACCGGAGAACCCGGAGGAAACCCACATGGACATGGGAAGAACATGGAAACTCCACCCAGATTGGAATTCGAACCGGGAATCCCTAGAGCTGAGAGGAGAACATGCCAACCACTAAGCCACCGTGCCGCCAAACCCATCCATTAAACTTATTTAATGATTGATTGTGTTCGACAGCCGTTATTGGGACAGTATTGTTGTTCATTTCTTTTGTCTTACACTTCGCTTCGACAGCAAGCTTCTGAAAAAGGGCAGGACTCATAAAACCTTCCTGAAATGTTCTTTATTCATTCATTCATTATCTTCCGCTTATTCTTTATTAGGGTCGCAGGGGGTTCCCCATGCCCATCCAGGGGAGTACGTCTCGGGCGCTGGGCAGACAGACCCAGGACAGGGTGCCAATCCATCGCTGGGCAGACACTCACTCACACAGACACACTCTATAGGGGGCAATTTTTTGAGAATTCAATTAACTTGATCCATGTTTTTGGACTGTGGGAGGAAACCGGAGAACCCGGAGGAAACCCACGCAGACACGGGGAGAACATGGAAACTCCACCCAGATGGAGATTCAAACCGGGAATCCCTAGTGCTGAGAGGCGAACGTGCTAACCACTAAGCCACCGTGCCGCCATGTTCTTTATTCATTCATTCATTCATTCATTATCTTCCGCTTATCCTCTATTAGGGTCGCGGTGGGGTTCCCCATGCCCATCCAGGGGAGAACGTCTCGGGCGCTGGGCAGATAGACCCAGGACAGGGCGCCAATCCATCGCTGGGCACACACTCACTCACACATACACACTCTAAATTGGGCAATTTTGAGAATTCAATTAACTTGATCCATGTTTTTGGACTGTGGGAGGAAACCGGAGAACCNTATCCTCTATTAGGGTCGCGGTGGGGTTCCCCATGCCCATCCAGGGGAGAACGTCTCGGGCGCTGGGCAGATAGACCCAGGACAGGGCGCCAATCCATCGCTGGGCACACACTCACTCACACATACACACTCTAAATTGGGCAATTTTGAGAATTCAATTAACTTGATCCATGTTTTTGGACTGTGGGAGGAAACCGGAGAACCCGGAGGAAACCCACGCGGACACGGGGAGAACATGGAAACTCCACCCAGATGGAGATTCGAACCGGGAATCCCCAGCGCTGAGAGGCGAACATGCTAAACCACTAAGCCACGTGCCGCCATGTTCTTTATTATCCCAAGAAATCTTCGACAGTCAGAGGGTTCTTCAGCTCATACTGCTTTCATCCACAGCTGAAAAATAAGGGATACCATCCATATACACGAAGATCAGAGATCTGCCAACAAACACACTGCACTCACGCGCTCCTATATGACTTTCAACAGGGAGACGAGATGAAGCGGAGCCCGGGGCCCGTGGAATGCAGCGGGGACGTGTGGAAACGGCGTTTGGCTCGGGATCAGTGGACGTGATTAATACACCCTGGCAATACATTCGGTTTGATGTTTAAAGGATTTCTTTGGATTTTATTACAGAATAACATTCCTTCTGAGCTTTATTAAGCTTAACCTCACATCTAATGTTTAAAGTGCAGGATAAAAGGCATGTTTTGAAGAAATAAATAATCCAGTAATGTTTTCGGGTAAAAATGACAGGGGCAGTTAAAAAGCTGGAGGGAATTGTGTGAAACAGTCTATATCCTTTTCTGTTTATGAGGGAGGGGGGATTTTGGGCTCTCTGCTGACATCTGGTGGATTCAACCCCTCAGGATTTGATTACATGTAGTACATTTGAGGAAAGTCGGGTGGCACGGTGGCTTAATGGTTAGCATGTTCTCCTCTCAGCACTAGGGGTTTGAATCTCAATCTGGGTGGAGTTTCCATGTTCTCCCGGTGTCCACGTGAGTTTCCTCTGGGTTCTCCGGTTTCCTCCCACAGTCCAAAAATTCGGAATAAGGTCAATTGGGTTCTCCAAATTGCCCCATATAGAGCGTGTGTGTGTCCAGCGATAGATTGGCGCCCTGTCCTGGGTGTATCTGCCCAGTGCCCGAAAAGTTCTCCCCTGGATGAGCATGGGGAACCCCACCGCGACCCTAATACAGGGTAAAGCGGAAGATAATGGATGGATGAATGGATTTTAGGAATGTCCTGGCTTTGAATAATAAAACACGTACACCCAGGACAGGGCGCCAATCTATTGCTGGGCACACACTCACTCTCACACACACTCTATATGGGGCAATTAATTCATTCATTCATTTATTCATTATCCTCCGCTTTATCCTCTACTAGGGTCGTGAGGGGGGGGGGGTTCCCCATGCCCATCCAGGGGAAAACGTTGTGGACGCTGGGCAGATACAGCCAGGACAGGATGCCAACCTACTCACTCACACTGCGTCTGCATGGGTTTCATCCGGGTTCTCCGGTTTCCTCCCACAGTCCAAAAACATGGATCAAGTCAATTGAATTCTCCAAATTGCCCCATATAGAGTGTGTCTGTGTGAGTGTGTGCCCTGCGAAAGATTGGCATCCTGTCCTGGGTGTATCTGCCCAGCGCCCGAAACGTTCTCCCCTGGATGGGCATGGGGAACCCCACCACGACCCTAACATAGGATAAAGCAGAAGACAATGGATGGATGAAAGTTTATCACTAAACTGAGCTCCGGCCCACTTCTCCTGTCCATAAATGCAGAGGGCAGTCCAGCCTTCTGATTCTTTCTGCCGATGAGAGGTTCGGCTTTCAGTCCAAATGCCCTTAAACATCGAGACACGGTATGACGGAGATACTTACCCTGTTAGGGCTGAACTGGCGAGTGATTCCAGGTGTAGTGGTGACCGGTTACCATGGAGATTCTCCACATTATCCCGTCCTCTCTTGCACGTCTTTTGTGGGAGACCAGTCTTCTTGAGGGACGTGTGAAGAGTTGGTGAAGTAAAGATGCAATATTCTAGAAATCAGACATGGACCGACCAATTTCTCTTTTTAAGGCTAATAGTATGGCCTTCATCTGGACAACCTGCTGCCAGAGGGTCAGTCACTTTGAAATGGCTCAGCATATTCGCAAAGTCAGAGAAAATTGGAACATTAGGCAGCCACTTAAATAGGGTTTGTCAGATAATTAGATTAATAAGAGAAACTTGCACCAGGTGCAACACCAGATTAACATCAAATAACTTGCAGGTTTCTGAAAGTGTTCTCTAATTTTAATTACCCATCCATACTAATTTTAATTACCCATCCCACTTTATCCTCTATTAGGGGCGTGGGGGGGGGGGGGTTCCCCATGCCCATCCAGGGGAGAACGTCTCTTCACTGGGCACAATCTATCACTGGGCACACACACACTCTGTGTGTATGGGGCAATCTGGAGAACTCAATTGACTTGATCCATGCGTTTGGACTGTGGACGCAGACACAGGGAGAACATGCAAACTCCACCCAGATTGGGATTCAAACCAGCACTGAGAGGAGAACATGCCAATCACTAAGCCATCGTGCCACCCCGCTTTAGAATATATACAATTTATAAACAAAACTCAACACTGTTACTCCTGATCAGATCAATTCACAAAGAATTAGTTACCATGACATTTAAGAGTTGTGAGGTTGATCTCCAGTATTATGATTTTTATAACA
>JAFMOD010000363.1:715570-718706 GCA_019802435.1 Corydoras maculifer
TGGGAGAAAACGAGAACCTGGAGGAAACCCACGCAGACACGGGAAGATCATGGAAACTCCACCCAGATTGGGATTCGAACCGGGAATCCCTAGCGCTGAGAGGAGTACATGCCAACTACTAAGCCACCGTGCCGCCTATTATTATTATAATAATTATTATTATTATTATGGCACGGTGGCTTAGTGGTTAGCACGTTCGCCTCTCAGCGATGGATTGGCCCCCTGTCCTGGGTCTATCTGCCCAGCGCCCGAGACGTTCTCCCCTGGATGGGCATGGGGAACCCCACCGCGACCCTAGTAGAGGATAAGCGGGAGATAATGAATGAATGAATGAATTATTATTATTATTATTATTATTATTATTATTATTAGACATTTACGGAACACGAGGTACATTAAATGCAGACAAAGTTTACCCAAAGTGGTTTATTTAGAATATTTTAAACGTGAATATTATGTTTGAGAGAAAAAATAAATAATAATAAAATAAAAATTTATTAATGAGATACTAAAGTTACAGGAGGATTTACAATGCCTATCCCGTCCCTGCTGCAGAGCGGCCTGATGTTAACTCAGTGATGGGTGCTCCACCCGCACAGTGTGTACAAATAAACCTGTTAGTTTGGATCAGCCTTTGAGATGTTTGGTTTTTCATATCTGTTGTCTTTTGGTTACTACTTGTGTTATTACAGAAGGACAGAGCTGAATCATTGGATCAGCTTCTTCTGTAGCAGCTTCATTCTTATTCCAGGAGGTAGATCATGAAAATACTCTACAATCCCATAATATTATTTTATGCTTAAACATTTACTAAGGTCACAGAAGGGATTCCCATGCCTATCCAATCCGAGCTGCAAAGCGGCCTGATTTTAACTTAGTCTTCACTGTATTTTGTTTGTACCATCCATCCATCCATTATCTTCCACTTTATCCTATATTAGGCGCTGGGCAGATACACCCAAGACAGAACGCCAATCTATTGCTGGGCACACACTCACACACACACACACACACACTCTATATGGGGCAATTTTGGACACAATTGACTTGATCCATGTTTTTGGACTGTGGGAGGAAACCTACAGGGACACGGGTAGAACATGGAAACTCCATCCAGAATGGGATTCAAACCGGGAATCCTTATCTCTGAGAGGCGAACATGCCAACCACTAAGCCACCGTGCCGCCCAATAGTCTAACATTCATTCATTCATTATCTTCTGCTTTATCCTCTATTAGGGTCGTGGGGGGGGGGGGTTCCCCTGCCCATCCAGGGGAGAACGTCTCGGGCGCTGGGCAGATACACCCAGGACAGGGCGCCAATCTATCGCTGGGCACACACACACTCACTCACACACACACACTCTATATGGGGCAATTTGGAGAACTCAATTGACTTGATCCATGTTTTTGGACTGTGGGAGAAAACCGGAGAACCCAAAGGAAACCCACACAGACACGGTGAGAACATGGAGACTCCACCCAGATTGGGATTCGAACAGGGAATCCCTAGTGCTGAGAGGAGAACATGCCAAACCACTAAGCCACCGTGCCACCATAGTCTAACATATTAGAAAAAAAAACAAAAAACAGGACTAACATGCTTGAGCACTATGAGTCAGATTTACTAATTAGCCGATATAATTACCATCTCACACCACACCCTCAAACCTTTACAGGATTGTATCGAAAATATGAATATGTTTACATTATAATAACCTACCTTTCATTCATAACCAAGACCCCGAACCGTATTACAGTTACATTTAACTATTTTCATTAAATCTCATTAAATCTCATGCTTTCACTTAGGATTATATCTTCTGCACAGAACACACCCTGCTGCACTTATTAGAAAAGAAATAAAGCCTTTAATACCTTTAGTGGGTGTGTAGAATGGAAAATAAGAAGTGATCCTTAAACATGGGGCATTAAGTGATCTTGGTTTAATGATCATTCCGGGTAAGATCTTAAAACTTGTGCGTCTGTGAGTTCAGCACCTGCTGCCAGGATTATAAACTTCTGGTTTAAAATAAACCAGGTTATAAGAAAAGAAAAGGAGATTGTACGTTTGATTTATTTACCAATTATACCACTCCCCATTTTAAGTTTATTCATTCATTCATTATCTTTCGCTTTATCCTCTATTAGGGTCGCGGTGGGGTTCCCCATGCCCATCCAGGGAAGAACGTCTCGGGCGCTGGGCAGATAGACCCAGGACAGGACACCAATCTATCGCTGGGCACACACTCACTCACACAGACACACTCTATATAGGGGCAATTTTGAGAATTCAATTGACTTGATCCATTTTTTTGGACTGTGGGGGGAAACCGGAGAACCCGGAGGAAACCCACGCAGACACGGGGAGAACATGGAAACTCCACCCAGATGGGGATTCAAACCGGGAATCCCTAGCGCTGAGAGGCAAACGTGCTAAACACTAAGCCACTGTGCCGCCCCATCTTAAGTTTCAATTCTAAAAATAATTACCAGATTTGATTTTTTTATGCGGGGCGGCACGGTGGCTTAGTGATTTGCACGTTGTCCTCTCAGCACTAGAGATTCCCGGTTCGAATCCCAATCTGGGTGGAGTTTCCATGTTCTTCTCGTGTCTGTGTGGGTTTCCTCCGGATTCTCCGGTTTCCTTCCACAGTCCAAAAACATGGATCAAGTAAATTGAGTTCTCCAAATTGCCCCATATGAAGTGTGTATGTGTGCGTGTCTGTGTTAGTGTGTGCCCAGTGATAGATTGGCGTCCTGTCCTGGGTGTATATGCCCAGCGATGAAACGTTCTCCCCTGGAATGGGCATGGGGAACCCCCTGCGACCCTAATAGAGGATGAAGCGGAAGATGATGAATGAATGAAAGGATTTTTTATGCATCAATTGTGGGCGGCGGGCGGCACGGTGGCTTAGTGGTTAGCACATTCGCCTCTCAGCGCTAGGGATTCCCGGTTCGAATCCCCATCTGGGTGGAGTTTCCATGTTCTCCCCGTGTCTGCGTGGGTTTCCTCCGGGTTCTCCGGTTTCTTCCCACAGTCCAAAAACATGGATCAAGTTAATTGAATTCTCAAAATTGCCCAATTTAGAGTGTGTATGTGTGAGTGAGTGTGTGCCCAGCGATGGATTGGCGCC
>JAFMOD010000363.1:725714-773542 GCA_019802435.1 Corydoras maculifer
AAAAAAAAAAAAAAAAAAAAAAAAAAAAAAAAAAAAAAAAAAAAAAAAAAGACACAACACCAACCATCATATCTTCACCAGCTGAATGTTTAGCTTCAATTTCTTTGCCCAGGTCACCTTCGGGAACACGAAGGTCCTCACGCACATCACCGTTGTCCATCATAAGGGAAAGAAAACCCTCGTTGATGTCGACCAGCTGAGGAAACGATATTACAATTAAAATAACTTTAAAATCAGTATATTTCGTTTCCCTAAAGCAGATTTGTGAATTGCTTTAAGTAATTTAACAGGCACTTTTACCCAAAACCAAAGTACCCCCCACACAGTTGGGTTTAGAGCACCGGGTTGGCTATACAGCAACTCTGGAGCTGTGAGGGGTAAGGGCCTTGGCCAAGAACCCAGATTGATGACTTTAATGGACCAGGGATTTGAACCCACAACCTTTAGATTGTCAGTCCAACACCAACTGCTGAGCTACCACACCCTTATGGTATATACCCTTAGGCAAAAGGGATATTTTTAATTACTCTATTGGTTATGTAATAAACCTAACCTGCTAATGAACAAGTGCTACATGCATCATCAGTTTTGTATTTCTTCCTAATGCAAATGTAAGAAAATCATCATTTTAAAACTGCTAATTGACAATTAAGCTGAACACTTGTGCATTCAGGTTCCATGTGCAGAAACATGACATTTTTCTGAATCTATAATAAGAATACAGCTTTAATAATTTAGTTTGTTTAGCTCGCAAACATTTAGACAAAAATCACCAAGGTTATGAACTAAAGCATGAGCCAATAAAAATATATTTAACTGATATATTGCCTTCTGGCAACGCAGTCAGAAACTAAGGTTTATAATAAAATTTTAAAAAAGAATAAAAAAAAAAAAAAGAAACTAAGGTTTGTATTATACTATTTTATTGTATTAGATTTCAGGATCACTCCATTTTCTCGGTGCTCCTTAAACATTCTGCAAATTTTTAAAGTTGAGTCACATGATTGAAACATACATCAAGTGCACTTAACTTTCCAGCATATCAATTTATAAAAAGTCTCATTAAAATATATAGATTGTAGAACTTACAGAATTTAATTCCAATATAAAGAACTCAAACATGTGTTTGATAACGAGTCAATAAAACTATAGATGTACGCAAGACCTACACTGTCCGTGTAAAACTGAATTGTTAAACCGCTCCTTGGGCATAATAAAGGAAACATTATGACTCGTGGAAAAGTCAGCCATTCAATTTTTAACCAGCATATAACCAAAGAGGTGGCACGGTGGTTTAGTGGTTAGTATGTTCTCCTCTCAGCGCTAGGGATTCCCAGTTCGAATCCCTATCTGGGTGGAGTTTCCATGTTCTCCCCGTGTCTGCGTGGGTTTGCTCCGGGTTCTCCGGTTTCCTTCCACAGTCCAAAAATATGGATCAAGTCAACCGAGTTCTCCAAATTGCCCCATATAGAGTGTGTCTGTGTGAGTGAGTGTCCAGTGATAGATTGGAACCCTGTCCTGGGTGTATCTTCCCAGTGCCTGAAACGTTCTCCCCTGAATGGGCATGGGGTACCCCACCGCGATCCTAATAGAGGATAAAGCAGAAGATAATGGAGCTGGATAACAAGAGTTTATTTTATACACAGGAATTAATCCTCCACATTTAATCCTTCCATACAGTGAAAAATATGAACATGAGAGCACAAATGCCCAGAGTGGGAGGCAAATTTGTTGTACTTGGCACCCCAAGTATCAAATATCAATATTAATATAAATATCAAACCAGGGAGCTTTAGCAAGGCTGGTTCCTTGACCACAAACCCACAACTGCTTAAACTCAGGTGGTAACAGAAGTTAAAGCCAGACATGTCTACACATGTAGTAAAAAAAAAAAAAATGTAATAAAATAAATAATAAATATATTTTTGAAAAGGGAAATGCTGACCATTATAATGCCAAACAAAAACCCTGTTGCGGGGTAATGTAAACTCCACCTAAAGACACAGATGGGACAGAGCATTACTTACTTGGTAGTCATTTCTCTTTATGTTGGGAACATCCATGTTGTGGGTGGAGGGGCAAATATCTTCATACTTCTTATTAGTGAAAATATCGATACCAACCAGGTGAACCTAAACCGGAGAAAAAAAAAAAACAAAAAAAACATTTAGATAAACAAAAATATCAAAACTCCTAGCTGTTTTCATTAAAAACAATCTGCAGAAATTTAGACATGACCTGTGCAAAAGTTCACACCCTATGCACTGCATTTTTATGTTTCAGGACTGAGAATCGGCAGCACGGTGGCTTAGTGGTTGGCATGTTCTCTCAGCACTAGGGATTCTTTGTTCGAATCCCCATCTGGGTGGAGTTTCCATGTTCTCCCCATGTCTGCGTGGGTTTCCTCCGGGTTCTTTGGTTGCCTCCCACAGTTCAAAGACATGGATCAAGTCAATGGAGTTCTTTCAAGTCAAATTGCCCCATATAGTGTGTTTGTGTGCGTGTCTGTGTTGGTGAGTGTATGCCCAGTGATCGATTGGCATCGTGTCCTGGGTGTGTCTGCCCAGCACCTGAAACATTCTCCCCTGGATGGGCATGGGGAATCCCCCCCACCCCCGTGACCCTAAAATAGGATAAAGCGAAAGATAAGGAATGGATGAAAAAGGACTGAGAATCGAACCAGGGCCCTTCAGGTCGCAGGGGAACCAGCTCTTAATCACAAGCCTATGATCACCCCACAAATCATGTTGCATTAGCTGAGAATTCCATAACGATCTAACAAGACAATGCAATAATAAATTCCAAATCAAACGTGTAATTATGAATTAAACATCGTTTTTATCTTTAGCATTTTTGATAAACATGTCTAATTAAAACTAAATCAAAAAACTCCGGTTCAGTCCGGTTTTTAAAGTGAACATTAGACGCAGAGTAACAGGATCCTGGTTTAGTGCTCATTAGAAAAACAGCTATTAATTATTTATATATAAAATACAATATAATATTAATTAATAATATTTTAAATGCCTTAAAATAATATTACACCGTGTTCTCACGGTTCTTTGCTGGTGAGCCAGGATGATTCACTTCGTTGGACAGGTACAGACATTTCTCTCACTTAAGGTTTTTATAAAATTATAATTTTGTTTATTTTTCTAGTGATCATAAGAGTAACATCACTCTTTAGATGCTCAGCTGCTGAAATAAGATTAATTATGTAAATAGCCGTACCATGTACCCACCATCATGCACTTATCCGATGTCTCGTCAATTGTTTCCAAAATACAAGGCAGATACATTTTCAAGCATATTAAAAAAATTCCACAACATGTTTGAATTTTTAAAAACGAGAGAATCGTGTGTATATATAGGTTTCTAATTCTATTTTCCCTAGTTTAAATTTTTTTTTTTTTTTTTAAATCTCTTCTAATGACGATACCTTTTTCACCTTTCTTCTAATGTATCTGCTGCTGAGAATGTGAATTTCCACATTGTGGGACAAATAAAGGTTTATCTTATATGTGCTCTGCAGTTTTGCAATAGACTTTTAAAGCATTAATAGAATTAACAAAATGACAAGAATCAGAACTGTGACTTGAGCTTAAACTGTTAATGAGCTTAACCCCAAAATCCAACACCTAAAGCACAACAGCAATGCATCCCAGTGGTGATTCCAGTGGTTGAGGGGGGGGGGCTGTTTCCATGCCCATCCACAGGAGAAACTTTCAGGCGCTGGGCAGATACACCAGAGACAGGGAGGGCAATCTATCGCTGGGCACACACTCACTCTATATGGGGCAATTTGGAGGACTCGATTGACTTGATCCATGTTTTTGGACTGTGGGATGAAACCGGAGAACCTGGAGGAAACCCACGCAGACAAGGGGAGAACACGCAAACTCCACCCAGATGGGGATTCGAACCGGGAATCCCTAGTGCTGAGAGGAGAACATGCCAACCATTAAGCCACCGTGCACCATTTAGATTAATTTATAATCTGATAATGTGTGAAACACTTATAAGCTCCATGACTTGCAGTAGCTTGGCAAATTTTTGGTCACATCAAGAAAATAAACATGGCAGCACACTACCCCATAAAGGGGGTTCTGAAGGGTGGTTCTGAACGAAACTGACTAGGCATTATGTGGGGGGTAATTGAGGAGTCCTAATAAAGTCTAAACAGTCAGGTGGTAGTCTGCTTTAGTGTCGAGGTCAGACGCCTGAGGACATCACATAAAGGACGAGGCTTTATCTAGAACACGCATTCAAGAAACAGAGCAGAGAAGGAATCATTCAGCGGTCATTAAATGATTCAAAGGAAGAGGATTGATGGTTCAGATAACTACTGAAGTGAGAGGCAGATGGTGCCTGGCACATTTCACCTCTCTGTACTGGGGATCCAGGTTCAAACCCTAATTTGCATGGAGTTTCCATGTTCTCCCCATGCATTTCCTCCTAGTCTGAACACACGGATCCAAGGTGAATTGCCCCTAATATGTACGAGCGAATGTGGTGCACCCATCCTGGGTATATCTGCGCAGCGGCCGAAACATTACCCCCAGGATGGGCATGGGAACCCCATCACAGCCCTAGCAAAGGATTAAGCTGAGGATGAAAGGATGGAAATTCCCTTTTAATTTAATTGCTTAATATGTAGTTGCATTCTAAAACCCTTCTCTTCTCTTCATCTGCCATCCCAAACATCAGCTTACAATGATGTGTCATCAAATCTGGCATGTTGGCAGTTGTGACTGTTAGAAAGGTTTCCTTATCTTGACTGAACCAAAGAAATGGATATTAGTACTATAAGGTACTAATTACCATTATATTATTTGGTACGATAGGACTATAAGGCGTCACCAAACAGCAGTTTCGTACATTTTTTTTTTATGGACATGATTTCACAAGTGGTTGGCATGTTCACCTCTCAGCGCTAGGGATTCCCGGTTTGAATTCCAATCTGGGTGGAGTTTCCATGTTCTCCCCATGTCCACGTGGGTTTCCTCCCACAGTCCAAAAACATGGATCTAGTCAATTGAATTTTCCAAATTGCCCCATATAGAGTGTGTGTGCCCAGCGATAGATTGGCACCCTGTCCTGGGTGTATCTGCCCAGTGCCCGAGACGTTCTCCCCTGGATGGGCATTAGCATGTGGAAAACCCCCCCCCCCTTGACCCCAATAGAGGATAAAGAGGAAGATAATGGATGGATTTGACAATTAAGATGCTCAAAAATCTTAACTAATACTAACCTTAGCATGACCGTGCTTCCCAGTCTTGGAAGTTGACATTTCAACGATTTTACAGGGACGACCCTTCAGGACCACAAAGCCGTTTTTGCGCAGGGCACTGCACTGCTGCGGGTAGGTCTCAGAGGCCCCAGCATCTCCACTAGTGAAATCAAGATCTGGATCTGCCATGGTGGGATCTAATCAAGGGGCACTGTAACAGGGAACATGTTGCAATTAGATCGTAGCATCAAACAGATTAGACACAATGCAAAGTTACACAAAGGAACATTACACGAACATTTAAAACATCTAAAACAAGGTTCAGAACTTTGATCCAGTGCCAAACTCCCCGAGTCTCGAAGTTCTGAAGTGTTCTTAAGCGATTAGACTTTGGGTTGAAACCCTGCTCCTGGAATGAGCCCCCACTATCCAGCTTTCACCCCAATTCCAACAGCACCAATTAAAGAAAATCTTTTTAAAGAGTTAGAGTGACCTGATATTGCTGGAAATTACCCATGATGCAATAAATCAGTTCACTTCGCATTCCATTGTAATGGACTCGATCATTTTAATTATATTTACATTAATACACTGAAACATGACCTGCTTTACTACAGCGATCAGAGAAAACTAACTCTTCACGGCAGAGTTAAGTCAGGCTTATTTAAACCTGATCATGCTGCTTTAGGTGTGGTGCCTCCAACTTCTGGACTAAGTCATCTCTACATGCGTCTCCACATCGATCAAACGGCAGAACTTTTACAGCACAGGCCATTAAAGAACTGGATTAATATTCATTTATTCTTCCACTTTATCCTATATTAGGGTCACGGGGGTAGTGTTCCCAATGCCCATCAAGGGGAGAACGTTTCGGGCGCTGGGCAGATACACCCAGGACAGGACGCCAATCTATCACTGGACACACACTCAGTCACACAGACACACTCTATATGGGGCAATTGGAGAACTCCGTTGACTTGATCCATGTTTTTGGACTGTGGGAGGAAACCGGAGAACACAGGAAACCCACTGGGACACTGGGAGAACGTGGATGCTCCACCCAGATGGAGATTCGAACCGGGAACCCCTAGTGCCGAGAGGAGAACATGCTAACCACTAAGCCACCCGAACTAGATAAACATTTCCTTTAAAAATACTTGACCCAAAGGAACATAATAATCATAATGATCAAACTGCCGCATCATGGTGAGGCAGCATGTTGGGACCTAAAAGGGTTGCATAAAGGCCATAAATAAAGATTTCATTTTTAAAGGTGTAGAGTCAGAATTATGTGATGGATGCCTGTTCCATTGAAACGACAGCAACCACGTGAGAAGTTCTAAGGGCAAATAAACATTTATACACATTCTAAGCATGGAATTTAGAACTAGTTAGTGAGTTTAGTTAGTCTAGATCTCTCCCTGAGGACCCAAGACCCCCTTCTTATTTTACACACACCCCTTAGCATCATCAATGACATGAGACACGTCTATGGATAAGCTATTGTTGCTTACAAAGCAGTTTATGAGAAAACCAAGCAGAGTTAAGTCAGGCTCATTTAATCCTGATCATGCTGCTTTAGGTGTGGTGCCTCCAACTTCTGGACTGACTACGTCATCTCTAACATGGTTCCACATCGATCAAATGGCAGAACTTTCACGAAACAGACCATTAATGAACTGGATTAACATTTCATTTAACGACACTTAACCCCAAGGAATATAAAATAAAGGAATAAATAAAATCGAATCATGACCAAACTGCCGCATCATGGTGAGGCAGCACGTTGGGAACTAAGGGGGTTGAATAAAGGCCATTAATAAAGATATTTCATTTTTAAAGGTGTAAAGTCAGAATTATGTGATGGATGCCTGTTCTATTGACACGACATGAACCATATGAGAAGTTCTAATGGCAATTAAACAACAACATTTATACACATTCTAAGCATGGAATTTAGAACTAGTGAGTTTAGTTAGTCTAGATCTCTCCCTGAGGACCTAAGACCCCCCCCTATAATTTTAGGATCTAACTTCAGCACACCTGGCCACGTGCAGGAAGCCCCCACGAGTTTAATCAGCTGGAATCCCCACGATTTGCAACCCACACCCGGACAAACGTGCAGCGCCCCCGGGCCATCGGATCGAATCCGACATCGAACGGTCCCGACCCCGACCCTCTCCGAGACGACGCCCGACGGAAAACGCGGGGTTCGAAAGCGTTTGGAAGCCGAAACGAAGCCGCGGAGCCGAGAGAGTTAACACCGCCGAGTATACATCCGCGCGAGGCCTCGTGCTCGAGCTAACGCTAGCCCGCTAACTTAAGTTCCACTCAGAAAGCCCGAACTCCACGCCGTTTTCGTCCCGTTTTCAGCCCCGGCGCCGATTGCTAAGCGTCCCACGAACGGCCACCGTGCCGCCCGCAGCCGCGGAGCCCTCACACGCGCGGAGCCGCAGAGCAAAGCCGAGTCTTTTGGGATAAGAGGAAGAGGCACACGCCATGCAGTACTTACTTCCAAGAAAAAAAGGAATGTCACGACGCATGCGCGTCCAATTTTACTGCGGCACAGACGGAGTGGGCGGGGCGTGGGGCATTCGTCTATAACCCGAGCCTCATTTGCATATTAAGAGGTAATTAAACGCTGCTAACAACGCGGACGTGTTGAATAAACGACCCCCCCTCTATCTCTCTCTCTGTATATAGATATATTAATACTTTATTAAAATTTAGGAAAACGGACATTTAGAATACATAAGCCCAAAACAGTGGTTAGTGGTTGGCATGTTCTCCTCTCAGCACTAGCACAATCTTGGTGGAGTTTCCATGTTCTCCCTGTGTCCGCGTGGGTTTCTTCCAGGTTCTCCGTTTCCTCCCAGAGACCAAAAACATGCATCGAAGTTAATTGAATTCTCCAAATTGCCCCATATAGAGTGTGTCTGTGTGAGTGAGTGTGTGTCCAGTGATAGATTGGCCTCCTGTCCTGGGTGTATCTGCCCAGTGCCCAAAACGTTGTTCCCTGGATGGGCATGAGGAAAACCCCCCTCCCACCATGAGCCTAGTAGAGGATAAAGCGGAAGATAATGGATGGATGGAAGTATAAAACACAGGGCGGCACGGTGGCTTAGTGGTTGGCATGTTCTCCTCTCAGCACTAGGGATTCCCGGTTCGAATCCCCATCTGGGGGGAGTTTCCATGTTCTCCCCGTGTCTGTGTGGGTTTCCTCTGGGTTCTCTGTTTCCTCCCACAGTCGAAAAACATGGATCAAGGTCAGTTGGATTCTCCAAATTGCCCCATATAGAGTGTGTTTGTGTGAGTGAGTGTGTGTCCAGTGATAGATTGCTGTCCTGTCCTAGGTGTATCTGCTCAGCGCCCGAAACATTCTCCCCTGAATGGGCATGGGGAACCCCCACACACACCCCTTGCCCAACCCTAATACAGCATAAAGTAGAAGATAATGGTGGAATGGGGTGGCACAGTGGCTTAGTGATTGGCATGTTCTCCTCTCAGCAGTAGTGATTCCCGGTTCAAATCCCAATCTGGGTGGAGTTTCCATGTTCTTCCCGTGTCTGTGTTTCCTCCGGGTTCTCCGGTTTGCTCCCACAGTCCAAAAACATAGGTCAATTGAATTGAATTCTCCAAATTGCCCCATATAGAGTGTGTCTCTGTGTGTGTGTGTGTGTGTGTGTGTGTGTGTGTGCCAGCGTTAGATTGGTGCCCCTTTCCTCCCACAGGACATGAATGCTCTAAATTTCCTCATATAGAGATGTGTTGGTGTGTGTTTCTATAATGGGACTGCACCTAATGGTTAATTTACTATCTTTTTTCTTTAATTAGTCGATTATCTAAATATTATTACCCTTATGTGATAGCTGCAATACAACCTCCGATCAGCCACTTTTCACTGCATTTAACTGTGGACCTGCTGATGTTACCGTAAAACAAATGGAGCTGGCTGCTGAACTTACTTCAGCTGTCGGAGAACATGGGGGCCATTTGTGCAGTAAGGTGGTGCAGCAGTTTGCCCTTTAGTTTTACTGTTGATTCCGAGGACAGGCAAGGATAAGCCTCTTCTGTATGGAGTCTGCATGGCCTTCCCGTACATGTGTGCATTTTTCAGTTTTCCACCATATTCCAAAAATATACCAAAGAGTAAGATGAAGATGCTAAATTGCCCCATCCATGATGGGTTAACGTATCAGTGTACCTGTAATACTGGTTCTATACTTAAATTGGACACAAAAACTGCCCCATATCAAATATGCAGCTTATTCTGCTGTAGGGGGCGGCATGATGGTTTATTGGTTAGCATGTTCTCCTCTCAGCACTAGGGATTCCCGGTTCGAATCCCCATCTGGGTGGAGTTTCCATGTTCTCCCTGTGTTCCCGTGGGTTTCTTACGGGTTCTCCGGTTTCCTCCCACAGTTCAAAAAAACATGAATCAAGGTCAATTGAGTTTTCCAAATTGCCCCATTTAGAGTGTGTCTGTGTGAGTGAGTGTGTGCCCAGCGATATATTGGTGTCCTCTCCTGGGTGTATCTGCCCAGTGCCCGAAACGTTCTCCCCTGGATGGGCATGGGGAACCCCACCACGACCATAGTAGAGGATAAGGTGGAACATAATGGATGGATGGATTTACTCAGTAGTGCATACTAAAATAAAAAACCTTGAGAAAGCATCCATTTATTCATTATCTTCCACTTTATCCTCTATTAGGGTCACGGGGGGGGGGGGGTTCCCCATGCCCATCCAGGGGAGAACGTTTCGGACGCTGGGCAGATAGACCCAGGACAGGACACCAATCTAGCACTGGGCACACACTCACTCACACACACACACTCTATATGGGGCAATTTGGAGAAATCAATTGACTTGATCCATGTTTTTGGACTGTGGGAGGAAACCGGAGAACCCGGAGGAAACCCATGCAGACACGGGGAGAACATGTAAAACTCCACCCAGATGGGGATTCGAACCGGGAATCCCCAGTGCTGAAAGGAGAACATGCTAACCACTAAGCCACCGTGCCACCCACCCTTGAGAAACAAATTGACTCGAGCACAGATGTGAATTGATACATAGATTTATTAAAAAACAGCACATTTCTAATGCTTTATGTTACATGGGAACAAACAGAGAATAAACTTTCCGAAGGGCTTAGAGATCATGTTCAGTACCGCGTCCGTGTCATTCTGAATCCCTGAAATCCTGCTTTCCAGATTCATATCTACAGAATCAACTACCGAAAGAATACAGAAACGGAAATCCACGACATGTTCAATGAAAACCAGTGATACACTTTATTGCTAATAACCCTACCATTACTGTACTCCACCGTCTACGTTCTGCAGTGCTAAGGATGGTTCCTTTGAGGCTTTTCTTTACATATTAGAAGGACAGACATCCCTTTCATGAACCAGTTCACCATAGAAAAGAAGAGCAAACGTGTTCAGTTTGGCTATATTAAGGTTAAAAAGCGAGGAGGGAAGCATCGAGTTAAACCAGGAGAAATCGAAATGGGCGAAAATCACTGATATTAAACATCTCGGACATTCTAATATAGATTTCATAGCACTTTCAGACCGACGAGCTAATCCAAAATACAACTATAAAAAAAAAAAATTATTAAGAAAAAAAAAAAAAAAACCCTTTGCAAACGCAGTCATAGTCACAGTGGGTCACTGCGGCGTTAAATACACTGACATACCAGAATGTTCTGTACAAACCAATAAATAGGTCAGATTAATGTATGAGGTGAGGCTGGGGTCCACGCAGATGGGGGACATGGATAGGACACTTTATTTTGTAGTTCAGGGCTTGATACGAAGAACCACGATGCAAAATGTGCTTTACATAAAAGGAAATTCAAACTAAATGACGTGGATCGACCAACTCAGTGTATTAGACACACATTCAGTGAGATGAGGATCGTATTAAAGGCCTAGCTACGTGTCGAGGAGCGTCATTTTTGGATTTCGGCGGCGTTTAGAACTCTAAATCTCTGTATATGTGAATAAATGTAGGTATGAAAGAAAAGTTTGCCAACACTTTACCTAAATCTGCCATTTATATCGCATTATTAACACATTTATTAAGCTTTATAAAGTATTCAGAATGCTTTATGATACTTGTCATTTATGGGGCATTTGTTAATGTCCATACATGTACCTAACTACACTTATAAAGTTTTATAAGAAGGGTTTATAAAACAAAGTGTCATAATGCATTATAAATGATATATTTTTATTGTTCAGCAACATATTAGAGAGACCAGCGTCATAAAGCCTTATAACATTTCCCTGAAATTGACTTTTAAAGAGTGTTTAACTGTTTCTAAAAGTTTATAAAGCTTTCTTTACAGGAATAAAGTAAAGTGTTGGAATTAATGACTTCTTTAAAAGAGACTGCATACATAGCAGTACATAATGCCTTATAAACACTTATAAATGCTCTTTACAGACTTTAAGTAAAGTGTAATCAGCTTGTTTTAAGTAAGAATGTCTTAAAACATTCATTCATTCATTCATTCATTATCTTCCACTTTATCCTTTATTAGGGTCGGGGGGGGGGGGGGGGTTCCCCATGCCCCCATTCCCCAGGGGAGAACGTTTCGGGCGCTGGGCAGATACACCCAGGACAGGGCGCCAATCTATCACTGGGCACACACTTACTCACACACACACTCTTTATGGGGCAATTTGAAGAACTCAATTGAATTGATCCATGTTTCTGGACTGTGGGAGGAAACCGGAAAACCTGGAGGAAACTCACACAGACACGGGGAGAACATGGAAACTCCACCCAGATGGGGATTCGAACCGGGAATCCCTAGTGCTGAGAGGCGATTGTGCTAAACCAGTAAGCCACCGTGCCGCCCTTAAAACATTTAAATACGTTCATATTAATGCATTATGTGACCTTATGTCGAATTGTTATAACAAGTTATGACTATGATCATAAACATCTCTGTACATTACCAAAGGATTAGGACAAATGTCGTAAAACATTATGAATACTTCATAAAGCTTTATAAAGGTACTTATATGGCATTATAAATACCAGATCCATAGAATGAGTTACCAAAATTGTTTTCAAAGTTGCTTTATTTTATTTATTTCGTTTCTATAACTACCAGCATTCCAGTGTAAGACATTTTATCAAACATAAAACAAGAATAAACTCAAGCGTAAATGAAATTAACCTCGCCGTAAACTTCCAAAAGACGTATGGACTCAACAATGAAGTTGGGTCTCCGGATCGAGACGGTGAGACCAGAGAAATTAGAACTACAGTATGAACATATAAGTCATGTGACATTTCCACCTCAGGTCACGGTTTCGTGATCCAGCGGCGGCGGAATGGACGACGGACACAGACGTGCATAAACGGACACCCATGCTTACATACACATTCGCACGGCACGGACAACTGCTTTAAAACCAACACAGGCGGCCGCTGCGTACCACTCTACAGCGTGTTCTAAAAGCTCGATGTTCTGATTGTCCCGGTCACAGACTACCTGCGTTCCTCCCCAGCTACGCTTCACATTCGACCCTTGGTTCGTGGCAGACAGGCACTGACAGACTACGCTCCAGGACGTCACAGTACGGTTCACGGGCCAGGCCGCGGGCTCGACGTCCTGTTTGTAACGGGACGCGCATGGTTGGGTTTTCAGTAGCACCATTGTTTCTCTAAAGGAGCTTGATCACTGAGATATCCAGTGTGTGCAGGGTTATAAAAGTACCGGCAACGGCTCGAAAACCGACGCACTTTCAAGAAATATGTATAGCATTATTATTCTTTTTCAAACAATACGAACAATACGGTACCATACGGGTGCCTCAGTGGTATATGATCATACGACCAATCAAAGGAGGCCTGAATCAGACGAAAACGACCCTTTGGCTGATGAAAGATTTTTTTAAATGTCAACCGTATCAGGAGGTTGGGGATAATCCAGTAACCTTAGACTTTTATTATAGACACCTAATTAACAACTATAAATCAACTATTCGTATGCACTCACTAAGCACTAAGCACACAGTACATCCATCCATCCATCATATTCCGCTTTATCCTCTATTAGGGTCGCGGGGGGGTCCACATGCCCATCCAGGGGAGAACGTTTCGGGCACTGGGCAGATACACCCAGGACAGGACATCAATCTATTGCTGGGCACACACTCACTCACACAGACACACTCTATATGGGGCAATTTGGAGAACTCAATTGACTTGATCCTGAATCCTCAAAATTGCCCCATTTAGAGTGTGTCTGTGTGAGTGAGTGTGTGCCCAGCGATGGATTGGCGTCCTGTCCTGGGTCTATCTGCCCAGCGCCCGAGACGTTCTCCCCTGGATGGGCATGGGGAACCCCACCGCGACCCTAATAGAGGATAAGCGGGAGATAATGAATGAATGGATGAATTGACTTGATCCATGTTTTTGGACTGTGGGAGGAAACCGGAGAACCCGGAGGAAACCCACGCGGACACGGGGAGAACATGGAAACTCCACCCAGATTGAGATTCAAACCAGGAATCCCTAGTGCTAAGAGGAGAACATGCTAACCACTAAGCCACCGTGCCGGCCAAGATTGTAAATAGAAAACAAAATTTATTAGTATTAATTAAGTGATTTATAATCTTTAGTCAGACATGAACAAATGTATTAAAGCTCACATTGAATTGTAAAAAATTCAGGATTTAAAATAAATGTATAAGTGCAGTAAATGAAATAAAATTTCAAGGTATTTACTTATTTTTTAAATTTTTTTGTTTTTCATGTCCCTTCAGGAGCTCCGTCGTTTTCATTATTAGACGTATGCACGAAAAAAAATGGCAACATTCTGTAAGTGTGTGTTCAATAATTAAGTAGTAATTAATGAAATGGGATGTTAATCGTTGAGACTAGTTTGTGGAGGCAAACATGGATCCGAACCTTCATCACTCAAATCGGATCAGAACGGGACAGCACGGGGTGTAGTGGTGAACATATCTGGGCTCTAGTTGGAATCCCGATTCATGTGGGTTAACACCGGGTTCTGTTTTCCTCCCACAGTGTAGGGTGTAAAAAAATAATAAAATAAAAACAAACATGGATTTAAGGTGAATTGGCCAATATAGTTGCCCCTATCTAAATTTAACCTATATAGAGTCTGTGTGAGTGAGTGTGCTCAGTGATGGATTAGCACCCTGTCTGGGGTGTATCTTCCAAGTGCCCCGAAACATTCCCTCTTGGATGGGCATAGGAAAAATACCCCCCCCCCCTGCCCCCTGTGACCCTTGTGGAGGTGAGATAGTTCTAGTAGTTTGTCATTAAAGTGCTTAGCGAGTGTATATTATTTAAATAAATCCAACCAACCAGTTGATGTTTACCCCCCCCCCCCACTGCTTTAGGTTAATACGGTTGGTTTATCTAATAAAGTGGCAAATCCTCATCATGTTGTTGTTTTTGCCATCTTCTACTAATAAACTTTTTAAAGTCTGATTTTTATTATATTTCTATTTTATTATATGATTAATGAAGCTAAATCCCTTGACCATTCACTGCAGAAGTCAGCGAGCAGGAGTTTGTATATTTACAAGACGAGAGAATCTTAGTTATAAAATATAAAAACTTTATTTTTTCCGCACGTCATAAGCATTAGAGGAGCTTCAGGGTTCCGTCGTTTCGAATTTGCATAGACGTTATATGTAGACATCTAAATATGGGCAAAGGTTTTTTTTTGTGCCTTTATATGATTAAAAATTTCAGAAGGCAAATGATTGTATTAAATACAAAAACCTAACAGCGTGGGTGACTTTAAAAAAGCACCAACTTATTTGAAGTTCATTCATTCACTCATCCATCCATTATCTTCTGCTTTATCCTATATTAGGGTCGCGAAGGGTGGAGGGGGGTTCCCCATGCCAATCCAGGGGAGAATGTTTCGGGCGCTGGGCTGATACACCCAGGACAGGACACCAATCTATCACTGGACACACACTTACTCAAACAGACACACTCTATATGGGGCAATTTGGAGAATTCAATTGACTCGAACCTAGATCCCCAGTGCTGAAAGGCATCGGTTTTCTCTGGGTTCTCCGATTTCCTTCCACGGTCCAAAAACATGACTTCAAGGTGAATTGGCTGCTTTAAATTGCCCCATCTAAATTGCCCCTATATAGTGTGGGTGTCACTGGGCACACACTCACTCACACACACTCTATATGGGGCAATTTGGAGAACTCAATTGACTTGATCTATGTTTTTGGACTGTGGGAGGAAACCAGAGAACCCGGAGGAAAGCCACGCGGACACAGGGAGAACATGGAAACTCCACCCAGATGGGGATTCGAACTGGGAATCCCTAATTCTGAGAGGAGAACATGCAAACCACTAAGCCACCGTGCCGCCCTATTTAAAGATCAATTAATTAATTAACTATCAACTAACAAAATGTCCAATGACGTAAATCATTCGATGAATCAACTGCTGTGAATCAACCAATGAGGTAAAGCAAAGAGTTCCGGCAGGAAACGAGGCTGTCGGAATGAATTATTCAAGCGGGAGTCACCACACGATAGCGCTATGGTTAGGGTCTTGGGCTAGCAGAAGGTTGGGGGTTCGAATCCCAGGTCCACTGAGGTTACCAATGTGGGTCCTAGAGCAAGACCAACCCTGTGGTCTGACCCCAAGATGGAAGATTTGTAAGAGGCGTCGGATAAAAGCATCTGCGAAACAGCCGAATGCAATGTATGTACTCGTTGCACCAATCAGGAGCCAGAACTCAAACCTGCACCCATTACCAACTAATTACAATGAAAAAGGTACCCTAATAGAGGATAGCGGGTGAATTAATGATTCTACTTGCGTCATGATTAATAAATCTGTGGAAGGGGAGTGGTTGACTACGAATTCTCTATATTTAAAAAAATGTAATTCCGAAGTGCAATAATTGCTAATGGACATTTAAAAAAAAAAAAAAGTGCTATACAATAAAAAAGACACTTAAAACTTTAATACTAACTAAAGCGCCAGACTTAATCTTTAGTCCCTACATTTTTTAAACCTCAAACACGCCATGTTTCATTTTTGATGTTTTCTTAAATATGATCTTAGTGATTTTACATCCTACTCTACAAAAAAGTTTTCGGTGCAAAGTAAAGTGTGCTGAATGTTTCATCCCTCCCGATTTAATTTAAAGCTACTTAATAAAACGAATATAATTAATTAAAAATCTGTGTGCCAGTCTATTAGGCGTTTTTGTGTGATGCATGCAGCACTGTCATCTTTGAGCGAATACATGATGATGGCAACGTCATGGTAACGGTAAGCACGGCGACGGCGACCAAAAAAAAAAAAAAAAAAAAAAAAAATTCCTAAACTTAGACGTTGACGTCAATTATTTCTTTATTTGGACACATCCAGGTGTGTGGTGGATGTGGAGCGCTGTTCCTGTCCAGAGGTCTGCAGTGCAGCGTATGGCTCGTTCTGCTGACTCGGCATAAAGCATTAAATCTGTCGTTTCCTCTGTTCGAATACAAAATGATGTCGATGAAAGGAATGAGGTAGCTTTAGAGGAAGCTCAGTGTACCGAACTCATTCTTTCTCAATGTTCCTGGTACGTCGTGTACCGCGTGTGTTTATGTGTGTGTGTGTGTGTGTGTGTGTGTGTGCAGACAAGGCAGATATCACTTTAACGCCCAGCCCCAGAGTGCTGGGATCTCATCTCAGGAAGAATAGACGAGCATCTTTATAACCCACCCGTTAAAAATCATCCTCCACTGGCCTTTATTGCACTTCGGGGGCAATTGGCGTCCGAGCTAAAATACAACACTGCAGCAGAGTCTCATAATGTAAAACGCAGCTTTATTTCCCGACATGAAAAATGGCGTTCTGGACTCTGATCGTAATTTAGATGTGTTGTACAAAACATCCAGACATGACTTTGCTTTGCGATTCTTATTTTTTTTGGCCTCGTGGGCGAAAGCCGGCGTACGGAACACTCCTCCATACCCTCACACAGACCTACAGACGGGACATACAGACGATACAGATACTCTCGCACAGCTAGAGCATGAGGGAACAGAAAAGAAGGTGATGGTGAAAGAGGCTTGATGGGAATTGGGATTGTGAAGCGTGTGCACGTGCACACACCTCCGCGAGGGTTCTCTATGTATATAGCCTACCAACAGCAAGAAATCACTGCAGGCGTCTAAACGATACGCTTTTGTATTTTTTTTTTTATTTTTAACTTCCGCTCTAGTCAGGGGAACCTACCGGTGTCAAGTCCCGCTCCAACAGCCTTGTCCGGAACGATCCGAGTACATGGTTGGCGTCCAAAAATGTGTGCACCCCGCAGGTAAGAGCCGTAACAGATCCAGGATGGAGGTTGTTCTCGCTGCCGGTCGGGGGTGCGTGTGCTGGCCGAGCGCGGCGTGGGCGTGGTCGTGGTGGCTCATCGTTCAGGTGTTGTCTTCGGCTCTCGGCAGCGGCACGCCGCCGTCGCTCGTTGTTTAAACTAACAGGCCTGGTGTTCCACATGGCGTGTGCGCGCCTGTTCGCGTCCCTCCCACCCGGTCACATTTGAAAACGGAGTATGTCGACAGACACGCAGGGGGCGGTGTGGTGGGGTTACCAGTTCATCATGGAGTTTCTATTTAAGGTCATGAAGAAAACTTGGCTACTGCCTCCTGAACGCACCGAGGCAAAGAAGACCTGCAAGACACAACGGAGTCAGATTTAACTCTTATTAAAAAAAAAACATTAACACGGGGCGGCACGGTGGCTTAGTGGTTGGCACGTTCTCCTCTCATCATTAGGGATGCCCGCTACAAATCCCAATCCGGGTGGAGTTTCCATGTTCTCCCCATGTCGGCATGGGTTTGCTCCGGATTCTCTGGTTTCCTCCCACAGTCCAAAAACATGGTCAATTGAATTTTCCAAATTGCCCCATATAGAGTGTGTGTGTATCTGAGTGTGTGCCCAGCGATAGACTGGCCCCCTGTCCTGGGTGTATCTGCCCAGCGTCGGAGACGTTCTGCCCTGGATGGGCATGGGGAACCCCCCCCCGCGACACTAATAGAGGATAAAGCGGAAGATAATTAATGGATGGATGAATGAATGAACATTAACATGTCATTAAAGTTCCCGGATCATGGATTACAGAATTCCTGGTTCAAATCCCCATCTGGGTGGAGTTTCCATGTTCTCCCTGTGTCGGCGTGGGTTTCCTCTGGGTTCTCCAGTTTCCTCCCACAGTTCAAAAACATGGATCAAGTCAATTGAGTTCTCCAAATTGCCCCATATAGAGTGTGTCTGTGTGAGTGAATGTGTGCTCAGTGATAGATTGGTGTCCTGTCCTGGGTGTATCTGCCCAGCGCCCGAGATGTTCTCCCCTGGATGGGCATGAGGAACCCCCCCCCCCCCCCACGACCCTAGTAGAGGATGAAGCAGAACATAATGGATGAATGAAATTCTGGGATAAAAACTCTCGTAACTTAATGATTGGTTATAAAAACACTATAATAATAAAAAAACAAGTTTTAATTCTAAATGATTAATAATCTGGTCTTTCACAACGTAATCTGGTCCTGTTTTTAAAAGTGAACATCGGTTGCTAGGCAACGGGATACCGATCAAGTGCCCATCTGAAAATGACTCGCTGTTCATATTCATTCATTATCTTCCACTTTATCCTCTAATAGAGTCGCGGGGGGGGGTTCCCCATACCTATCCAGGGAAGAACGTCTTGGGCGCTGGGCAGATACACCCAGGACAGGACGCCAATCTATCTCTGGACACACACTCACTCACACAGACACACTCTATATGGGGAGAACACGGGAGAACATCGAAACTCCACCCAGATTGCGATTCGAACCGGGAATCCCTAGCGCTGAGAGGAGAACATGCCAACCACTAAGCCACCGGCTTTAGGTCATTAGTGTGACACACTGTGACTTCTCCTCCCGCAGGTCCCAAACACATTCACATAATTCTTTTCATTCATTCATTATCTTCTGCTTTATCCTCTATTAGGGTCGCGGGGGGGTTCCCCATGCCCATCCAGGGGAGAACGTTTCGGGCGCTGGGCAGATAGACCCAGGACAGGGCCCCATCACTGGACACACACTCACAGACACAGACACACTTTATATGGGGCAATTTGGAGAATTCATTTGACTTGATCCCTGTTTTTGGACTGTGGGAGGAAAGCGGAGAACCCGGAGGAAACCCCACGCAGACACGGGGAGAACATGGAAACTCCACCCAGATTGAGATCCGAACCGGGAATCCCTAGCGCTGAGAGGAGAACATGCCAACCACTAAGCCACTGGCTTTAGGTCATTAGTGTGACACACTGTGACTCCTCCTCCCGCAGGTCCCAAACACATTCCCATAATTCTTAAGCTCTTTAAAACTTTCTTATCTTACAATTGAAGGCGAGTTGAAATTCCAGCAGAGAATAAAAGACGTTCATTCAGTGACTTAATGAAGCGGCGCCTGAGCTTAACGTTCGAAAGTCACAAAGCCCTCTGCTTCAGCCGGGACCATCGTTTGGCCCCTGAAGATAATAAAATGTTATTACTTAAGGTGCCAGACATGAATGTCTTTGAGGAAAGATTATTTATTACTTTTAATTAAGCATTGTGAGGGTGGCACGGTGGCTTAGTGGTTAGCACGTTCGCCTCTCAGCACTAGGGATTCCCGGTTCGAATCCCAATCTGGGTGGAGTTTCCATGTTCTCCCCGTGTCCGCGTGGGTTTCCTCCGGGTTCTCCGGTTTCCTCCCACAGTCCAAAAACATGGATCAAGTCAATTGAGTTCTCCAAATTGCCCCATATAGAGTGTGTCAGTGAGAGTAAGTGTGTGTCCAGTGATGGATTGGCGCCCTGTCCTGGGTGTATCTGCCCAGCGCCTGAGACGTTCTCCCCTGGATGGGCATGGGGAACCCCACTGCGACCCTAATAGAGGATAAGCGGGAGATAATGAATGAATGAATGAATGAATGAATAAGCATTGTGAATTTGTGAATAAAAAGGGACACACAGGCCATTTCTTTACTACATCTGTCCCATATTTATTCATTCATTCATTCATTATCTTCCGCTTATCCTCTATTAGGGTTGCGGTGGGGTTCCCCATGCCCATCCAGGGGAGAACGTGTCGGGCGCTGGGCAGATACACCCAGGACAGGGCGCCAATCCATCGCTGGGCACACACTCACACATACACACTCTTAATTGGGCAATTTTGAGAATTCAATTAACTTGATCCATGTTTTTGGACTGTGGGAAGAAACCGGAGAACCCGGAGGAAACCCACGCAGACACGGGGAGAACATGGAAACTCCACCCAGATGGGGATTCGAACTGGGAATCCCTAGCGCTGAGAGGCGAATGTGCTAACCACTAAGCCACCGTGCCGCCCCATATTTATTTTTATTACTAATTTTATGTGAATGTCCCCATTGTAAAGGTCCATCTTATCTTATAAGCTTTAACTGGGCCGGCACGGTGGCTTAGTGTTTAGCATGTTCTCCTCTCAGCACTAGGGATTCCCGGTTCGAATCCCCATCTGGGTGGAGTTTCCATGTTCTCCCCGTGTCTGTGTGGGTTTCCTCTGGGTTCTCCGGTTTTCTCCCACAGTCCAAAAATATACCTCAAGGTCAATAGAATTCTTCAAATTGCCCCATATAGAGTGTGTTTGAGTAAGTGTGTGCCAGATAAAGCGGAAGACAATGGATGGATGACCTAAAGCCCAGGACCAGAATAAATAAAATACTATAAAACAGGTAGTTCCGGTCCTTAAATCTGATTGGCTGAGCTGTTTGTCCAGCCGTGACATCATTGACAATAACACACACCTCTGACCAAGATACCGCAGCGACGTTCTCACGAGAGCCGAACTGTTCCAGCTTACCAGCAAAGAAACATGAGAACGTGTGTGTGTGTGTGGGGGTGGGGTTCCCCATGCCCATCCAGGGGAGAACATTTTGGGCTCTGGGCAGATAGACCCAGGACAGGGCGTTAATCTATCACTGGGCACACACTCACTCACACAGACACACTCTACATGGGGCAACTTGGAGAATTCAATTGACTTGATCCATGTTTTTGGACTGTGGAAGGAAACCGGAGAACCTGGAGGAAACCCACACAGACACGGAGAGAACATGGAAACTCCACCCAGATTGGGATTCAAACAGGGAATTCCTAGTGCTGAGAGAAGAACATGCTAAACTACATGCCACCCCTAAATTATGTTTCATTAATGGAAAAATACAGATAAATGTAAAGTAGTTTGGTGGTTGGCATGTTCTCCTCTCAGCGCTGGGGATTCCCGGTTCGAATCCCAATCTGGGTGGAGTTTCCATGTTCTCCCCGTGTCCACATGGGTTTCCTTCGGGTTCTCCGTTTTCCTCCCACAGTCCAAAAACATGGATCAAGTCAATTGAGTTCTCCAAATTGCCCCATATAGAGTATGTCTGTGTGAGTGAGTGTGTGTCCAGTGATAGATTGGTGTCCTGTCCTGGGTTTATCTGCCCAGCGCCTGAGACGTTCTTCCCTGGATGGGCATGGAGAACACCCCCCCCCCCCCCCCGAACCTAATAGAGGATAAAGTGGAAGATAATGGATGGATGAATGAAATAAACCCCGGGAGTCGTTAGGCCCGGTGTACGTCGTATGGCTCTGGACGTTCCATGACCTTTGGTTTGGTGTTGGTTGTGTGATGGTTGCAGTGACCCACCTTGTCGTTTCGCTCTGATAAAAACTTCAGTCGCTGAGCTCGCTTGTGCATGAAAACTCCGTCGAGATGTCCCGTTTCCACGGAACGGATCTCAATGGCTTTCTCTCCCCATCCCATGATCTGGTTGGAGTGGATGTAGGCTGAAGGTGAAGGAGAGAACAAGACGGGTGAAAACCATGTAAATAAGAACACCCCCATGCCACCACGTCTTCTAACTGACTGCTGTGGCTCAAGATGGAGAACCTGTTAAATAAACAACACGGTGGCTTAGTGGTTTGGCATGTTCTCCTTTCAGCACTAGGAATTCCCGGTACAAATCCCAATCTGGGTGGAGTTTCCATGTACTCCCCGTGTCCGCATGGGTTTCCTCCGGGTTCTCTTGTTTCCTCCCACGGTCCAAAAACATGGATCAAGTCAATGGAATTCTCCAAATTGCCCCATACAGAGTGTGTGTGTGTGTGTGTAAGTGAGTGTGTGTCCAGTGATAGATTGGCGTCCTGTCCTGGGTGTATCTGCCCTGCGCCCGAAATGTTCTCCCCTGGATGGGCATGGGGAGCCCCCCCACGACCCTAATATAGGATAAAGCGGAAGATAATGGATGGATAGGTGGCACAGTGACTTAGTGGTTGGCATGTTCTCCTCTCAGCACTAGGGATTCCCGGTTCGAATCCCCATCTGGGTGGAGTTCCCATGTTCTCCCCGTGTCCGGGTGGGTTCCCTCCGGGTTCTCTGGTTTCCTCCCATAGTCCAAAAACATGGATCAAGTCAATTAAATTTTCCAAATTGCCCCATATAGAGTGTGTCTGTGTAATAATAACTATCTCAGCAGCATGGTGGAGTAGTGATACCATCCACCTTTCAGAAATAGGGATACGGGTTCGAATCCCAATCTGGGTGGAGTTTCCATGTTCTCCCCGTGTCCATGTGGGTTTCCTCAGGGTTCTCTGGTTTCCTCCCACAGTCCAAAAACATGGATCAAGTCAATTGAGTTCTCCAAATTGCCCCATATAGAGTGTGTCTGTGTGAGTGAGTGTGTGCCCAGCGATAGATTGGCGTCCTGTCCTGGTTGTATCTGCCCAGCGCCCGAGACGTTCTCCCCTGGATGGGCAGGGGGAACCCCCCCCCCCACGACCTTAATATAGGATAAAGCGGATGATGGATGGACTTACCAACTGAAGTGGGCATCTCTCCCCATTGTAGCACCACGTCTTTAGTAATTCTGCCGTAAGTGTTGACATAGACGCCCTCGTCTTCGTAACATAGAAGCATCTCCATCCCGTCGGTCTTGGGAAGCACCACAATGGCATGGGGCGTGACGGTGCCTTGAATCTGAGAGGGGGGACATGGGAGGGGGAGGGTGTTAGTTGACCAGCACAAACGTCAAAAGAACTCCAGAACTCCACCATTTCATCTGAACACAGGTGCCACGCCCTTCCTCACATCACCTTGAAGACAACAGGCTGTGAAAGGTTCTAACAGGTGGGGCGACCCCACTCAGTCCTCAGAGTGACTTACGTGTGATGGGATGTAGATGTCATACGGGTTTCCGGAATCGACGTCGATCACGTGAAAGCCAACGCTGGAACCGTAGATGACCTTCAACCTCTGACCCTCCTCCACGGTCAGATCCACCAGCTGGGGTTTATGTTGCAGATCTGTAAACGACTGGAGACACGAGAACGAACGGAACGGTAATCAGTACAGCAATCACAACACCAACTATTAATGCAGATATACAGTACCAGTCAACCGATTGGCCACGCCCCCTTCTATTTCCTGCCCTTACCATATAGATGGAGTTTGTAGTTCTATAATTACAGACTGTAGTCCATCTGTGTTCTTTGTTGTTGTTAGTCCCCTGTTGGTTCTCTGTTCTCCACAGGGTCCTAAAGTGTGCGCTCAAAATTGCCCCTATCCAAATTGCCCCTATATAGTGTGTATAGCATATAGATGGACTTTGTAGTTCTATAATTCCAGACTGTAGTCCATTTGTGTTCTTTGTTGTTGTTAGTCCCCTGTTGGTTCTCTGTTCTCCACAGCGTCCTAAAGTATGCCCTCCTAGTTGCCCCTATCATAGTGTGTATAGTTTGGGATTCTGACCATAAGAACTGAGTACACAGTATGTACTGTAGAACCCAAACAGATGGACTACAGTCTGGAATTGGAGAACTACAAAGTCCATCTCTACAGGAAGTGGAAAAAAAAAGGGTGTCCAAAGTGTACTACTCTTTACTAATTTAATTAAGAATAATTATTATGGAGTTCATTAAAAGCCTCTCTCACCTTAAACGCCATGAACTTGTGATACGGCTTCGGCGCCCAGGCGTAAATCTCAACCGCGTTCTTCAAGGCGATCACCAAGAACTTGATCCTTTCATATTTCACTTTGAAATGCAGAGGACATGCGAGTGAGTGCGGAACACACAACACCCCCGGAGAACACGAAGACGGAACCCATGACAGAACCACTACAGGTTAATCACAGCGATCGGGACGTACCGACTTTGTAATGAACACAGCCCTCCAGGTCGCCCACGGTGGTCCATCCCTGCTTCTTCTCCACCTCAGGGTCATTGTGAAGTATCCGGTTTCTAAGCCATGACAAGTAGTACACCCTCAGTTTGTTCTTTTTGCCTTAAAAAAAAGACAAAGACCAGAATCAGCTTCCGTTATTTTGGAATCCATCAATATCCATCCATCCATTATCATCCACTTTATCCTCTATTAGGGTCGGGGGGGGGGGGGTTCCCCATGCCCATCCAGGGGAGAACGTTTCAGGCGCTGGGCAGATAGACCCAGGACGGGACGCCAATCTATCACTGTGCACACACTCACTTACTCACTCACACACACACTCTATGGGGCAATATAGAACACTGAGTTTACCTTAAATCTCCGATTTCCTCCCACAGTCCAAAAACCCTGATTCAAGGTGAACTGAATGCTCCAAACTGCCCCATACAGGGTGTATGTGTTTAAATGAGTGTGTGCCCAGTGACAGAGTTGCCCAGGGTGTAGTTGGATGGGCATGAGGAACCCCCCCCCCCCACACGAGACCCTAATGGAGGATTAAACCAAAGATAATAAATGCACGACTAAAAACAACCAGCACAAAGCCACTTGGGGCTGTTTTTTGAAAACTGTGTTCTGTAATGGCCACTAGATGGCAGTCAGCCTTACCAGAGATGGTCACCAACACATTCAGCCCCTCCAGGACATCCATCTGCTGGAAGCGCCGGCGGTTGATGAGGTTGTACACTTTGCCCTGACCGCTGCGGTCCAACAGCATCAGCCCATTTTCAGTCCCGACCAACAGGTTCACACCTACGTCAAGAGAACACATGGTCACATGGTCAGCCAGGGGGTAGAACCCCGCAATCTGGCACCGAGACGTACCCCACAAGGCAGCACACAGGATCTCGGAGTTAAAGCGCTTCTTGTATTTGCGGATTTCGGGCGTGTCGCTGTGCGGCCGGATGTTGGTGGGGTTGACGTTCACCACGGAGATCTTCCGGGCCTCGTTGAGGCGCGCCTGCTCCTGTTCCTGCTCCTGCCGGAGCAGCTCCTCAGCAGACATGGCTGACAGGAGAGAACCTGCTGATTAAAAGAACCCGGGGTTAATAAGGAGGAGTAGTTATCCTGAACTGATCGGATCGGATCTCATTAAAGATGGAACCTGAGGCTGAATCCTCACTGTTCTCTTCAGTCGGCGAAGTCTGGTACACCCGGGGGTCCATGAAGGGGGTGAAGGACGCTTTGGATCCACTGCCAAACTGTCAACAGGAGACGTGCAAGACGAAAATCATGTCTTCGAACATTTGCATAAGTAATGAATTAATACAACTGCAGAGCATTAATGACGACATGCAGCAATTAAGAGACGAGGCGTTAAAGCTACAGAGCAACCAGAGGAGGTGGATTAGTTTAAAAGCAAAAAGCACTTCATACAAATATTATAGTGTTTAATACGGAGCCCCTAAAGGAACATTCATTCATTCATTCATTATCTCCCGCTTTATCCTCTATTAGGGTCACGGGGTGGGGGGTTCCCCATGTCCATCCAGGAGAGAATGTTTCGGGCGCCGGGCAGATAGACCCAGGACAGGACGCCAATCTATCACTGGACACACACTCACTCATACAGACACACTCTATATGGGGCAATTTGGAGAATTCAATTCACTTGATCCATGTTTTTGGACTCTGGGAGGAAACCGGAGAACCCGGAGGAAACCCACGCAGACACGGGGAGAACATGGAAACTCCACGCAGATTGGGATTCGAACCCGGATCCCTATTGCTGAGAGGTGGATGGTATCACAACTCCACCACGACGCTGAGTTATTAGTAATATATCCATCCATCCATTATCTTCCGCTTTATCCTCTATTAGGGTCACGCGGGGGGAGGGGGGTTGCCCATCCAGGGGAGAACGTTTCGGGCACTAGGCAGATACACCCAGGACAGGACGCCAATCTATTACTGGACACACACTCAATCACACAGACACACTCTATATGGGGCAATTTGGAGAATTCAATTGACTTGATCCATCTTTTTGGACTGTGGGAGGAAACTGTGGGAGGAAACCGGAGAACCAGGAGGAAACCCACACGGGGACACGGAAAATCCCTAGCACTGAGAGGAGAACATGCCAACCACTTGGCCACCGTGCCTCTCAGTACATCATTGCATTTTTCAAGCAGTTTATTAATTAAGCATTCATTTAATCGAGGTGTTTACATCAAATTATTTTTATATATTGGGAATATAGGGAATAATGGTTAGTACCAGATGTGTGTGTGTGTGTGTGTGTGGGGGGGGGGGGGGTTCCCCATCCAGGGGAGAACGTTTCGGGCGCTGGGCAAATACACCTAGGACAGGGTGCCAATCTATGACTGGGTAACTCCACGCAGATTGGGATTCGAACTGGGAATCTCTAGCGCTGAGAGGAGAACATGCCAACCACTAAGCCACCGTGCCGCCCCGTTTTTCATGTTGATAATAAAAAAAATATTTCATGTCCCTTCAGGAGCTCCGTCGTTTCATGCATTATTAAACGTATGCACGAAAAAAAATGGCAACATTCTGTAAGTGTGAGTTGAATAATTACAAAGAAAAACCTGCACAGAGCGGAAGACAAGACAGGGGCAACCAAAGAAGGGCAACCAAAGCTGGGCAGAACCCTTTAACCTACAATTAAATACAGAAGACACAGCCAGGAACACGTGGTTTGTGGCACTGGCTCAGACGGTGATGGTTAGCGGGTACAGGGATCTGGGTTAGAGCTAGTGGTCGGATAGGCAAGAAGAGGGGGGGGTCTCAGACAGACTGCACTGTCACCTACTTCAGCCACAGAATCCAGGTCCTGCCCAAGCAGACTGGAGTGGCGCCCTGGGCCTTCGCTGGAGGTGCCCATGGGGGAGTGGCTTTGCTGCACTAGGTCAGGAAGATTGGCGTTACCAGGGTAACCGTTGCTCTCGGCATGACCCGAGTGCGTTCTGTCTCCAAACATCTGCAGGAAAGGAACAGACAGAGGAGAAGGGCCGTGCCGTCACCGTCCTGTAAACGTCCAGCACGTCGCCGTGGCTCAGAACGCTGCCCCGTGAGGCTGGACGGAGCATCTCACGGAACCCAAAAAATAAAAATGAAACCAAAGTGATGGAAGAGAAAGCTGCTGTAAAGCCATACAGCCATGGAATTCAAACACCAGCTGAAGGAAAACAAAGAGAAACCAAACCGACACACTGAACAGATGAACGCAGGAGAACCCGTCAGGAGAACCCGTCAGGAGAACCCGTCAGGAGAACCGTTCTTACCTCGCGCATCATTAAGGTGCTGTCTTTCGAATTGTTTCCATAAGACTCTTCGTGAGAATCCTCCGGGTCAACGATCCCACCAAAGGCTTCGTTCACGCTTTGCATAACTGACGGTCTAAAAAAAAAAGAATTAATACAATTAATTTCATTATTAAACACTTTTTAGCATTTTTTAATTATCCGGCGGCTCGGTGAGAAAAAAAGATTTTATGGTACATTTTGTTTTTGTAACTTTGCTTAGTGGTTAGCATGTTCCGGTTCGAATCCCCATCTGGGTGGAGTTTCCAAGTTCTCCCCGTGTCCGCGTGGGTTTCCTCCGGGTTCTCCGGTTTCCTCCCACAGTCCAAAAACATGGATCAAGTCAATTAAGTTCTTCAAATTGCCCCATATAGAGCGTGTCTGTGTGAGGGAGTGTGTGCCCAGCGATGGATTGGCGCCCTGTCCTGGGTCTATCTGCCCAGCGCCCGAGATGTTCTCCCCTGGATGGGCATGGGGAACCCCACCGCGACCCTAATAGAGGATAAAGCGGGAGATAATAAATGAACACACATATATATATTCATTCATTATCTCCCACTTATCCTCTATTAGGGTCGCGGGGGGGTTCCCCATGCCCATCCAGGGGAGAACGTCTCGGGCGCTGGGCAGATAGACGCAGGACAGGGCGCCAATCCATCGCTGGGCACACACTCCCTCACACAGACACGCTCTATATGGGGCAATTTTTGAGAATTCAATTAACTTGTTCCATGTTTTTGGACTGTGGGAGAAAACCGGAGAACCCGGAGGAAACCCATGCGGACATGGGGAGAACATGGAAACTCCACCCAGATGGGGATTCGAACCGGGAATCCCTAGCGCTGAGAGGCGAACGTGCTAACCACTAAGCCACCGTGCCGCCCATCACATATATATATAAAAATTCTCAAATTTATTTTTGTATACTGTATATACATATATTTATATATTATATTTATAGTTAAATATACTATATTTGTAGTGATATATATTCATAGTGGTATACTATATTATATTTCACATTTCACATAGTGATATGTGTAATTCTCATTTCTTCTCAAAATTAAAATTTAAATAACAGGGTAATCGGGGTCCGTGACTCATAATTTCGTTACTATCTTATGTAACAATATGATATTAATGATAATAAAATGTTCTTGAATCTTGAATGCTCTACCCCCCCACACCACCACGTTCATCTCATTAGAGGATTTAATTACGAGGCTCACATGATGCGCGGGATGTCACTGACTGGCACGGTTCCATCGTGGGCGCCGCCCTCTCCTTCCTCCTCTTCACTGCTCTCAGACTCCTCGCTCGACGACGAGTAGTCGGTCACTTTGACGGGCGGACGGTTGGTCTCCTCGTTCGAACGCAGTTCACGGAGTTCTTTGGCCAGAGCGGTGAGATCCTGATGGAGGGAAATATTAAAGGTGGTCAGTAAATTATTGGGTTCTCATCCTCAAAGACACCGAACTGATCCAAAACAATAAAAACCAATCAGGAAAGAAGAGGAATTTGGACCTTAGAGATTTAAAGCCTTAATGAGAGAAAATAAACTCATAAAAAGGGAATTATCGACAAAAAAACGGATTTCATTTCTGCAAATGAGGCAAAACGGTAAAGGCACGTGCAAGAGAGGGAACACACAACAGGAGGCACAGCAGGAGGCGCCATTCCTCACTTTGCTACACATGCAGAAGGGTTAGAGGGAGTCAGCTTTGCCATAAGCCTTCACATCTTACCAGTCCCTCCTGACGTCACAGACCACGCAGCCGGACAGAAAGAACACCGTTAAGTTCAATTCATTTATTTATATATAAATTTTATATAAAGTTTTTTACAATAGCACATCGTCACAAAGCAGCTTTGACGTATTATAAGCCTTTAAACCCCCAAAGAGCAAGCCGAAGAGACAGTGGCAAGAAAAAACTCTGTTATGTTGTTATCTTAAGGAAGAAACCTTGTGAGGACCGAGGCTCAGTGGGGGACTCATCCTCCTTGAGCAGCCGGGCAGCATCAACAGTGTAGGACACCAAAGTACAGATTGTGTGATGGTCATGTGACCCATATTTAACAATTAAACACTATCTAAGTCCATTGAGGGCGTCCTGCAGGACCACTGGTCCAATAAGAATTTGGCAGTTCCATCCATTCATTCATTCATTATCTTCCACTTTATCCTCTATTAGGGTCGGGGGGGGGGGTGGGGGGAGCAGTGTCCTGGTGTCCTGTCCTACACCCAGGATAGGACACCAATCTATCACTGGACACACACTCACTCACACACGCACTCTATATGGGGCAATTTTGAGAATTCAGTTGACTTGATTCATTGGGCAGATACACCCAGGACAGGACACCGATCTATCACTGGGCACACACTCACACACACACACACACACACACACACACACACTATATGGGGCAATTTGGAGAATTCAATTGACTTGATTCATATTTTTGGACTGTGAGAAGAAACCGGAGAACCCAGAGGAAACCCACGGGGACACGGGTAGAACATGGAAACTCCACCCAGATTGGGATTCGAACCGGGAATCCCTAGTGCTGAGAGGAGAACATGCTAAACCACTAAGCCTGTATTAAAAATGAGTTATGAATTATTATTATTAATAATAATGTTATATGTTCATGAAGGGCGGCACGGTGGCTTAGTGGTTGGCATGTTCTCCTCTCAGCACTAGGGATTCCCAGTTCGAATCCCCATCTGGGTGGAGTTTCCATGTTCTCCCCGTGTCTGCGTGGGTTTCCTCCGGGTTCTCCGGTTTCCTCCCACAGTTCAAAAACATGGATCAAGTCAATTGAATTCTCCAAATTGCCCCATATAGAGTGTGTCTGTGTGAGTGAGTGTGTGCACAGCGATGGATTGGCACCCTGTCCTGGGTCTATCTGTCCAGCACCCGAAACGTTCTCCCCTGGATGGGCATGGGGAACCCCACCGCGACCCTAATAGAGGATAAAACAGAAGATAATGAATGAATGAATAAATGTTTATGGTTACATTAAAATAATAACAAAGATATGTAACTCTGCTCAGTTCCTGTGATTTTGGTGAATATCGGCATAAAAATGGTAACATTGTGATTATTTCTTAGACAGATATCATAGCGTCTTATTCGTAGTAGACGCACAATAGAATGAAACTAAACCCGGAAAACGTTTGCCCCAGTGCTGCCCCAGTGCTGGATTCTGCTTCCCAACTAAAGACTGGGTTTGGCCAGTAAGGTCAAGCGCTCCTCGTCTGGAGCTTGCCGTTGCCACGGAAACAGCCACAAAGCCGAGACGGTGGCAGGGATTTGTCGGGGCTCTGGAAGACTGTGGAATTAGTGCGATGCTGAAATGCAACGCTAATGAAGGTGACTGACACGCCGCCTGCAGAGGGCAGCGGCGGGGACGAGCAATAATTCCAATTATGCACAGCTGTCAGAAAAAGCCGATTAAAGCACCGAGGCGCCGTGGCAAGAGGTTCGGATTAGGAGGTGAGTAAGCAAATTACAGCTCACACTTCTTCAGTGACGGGGTTCCGATGCAGGTTCTGCACCTTGATGCCTAATCGATCATCACCGTGAAATGGACAGTTTATCGGTGAGAGGAGGGCGTCGGCTCGACTTTCAGTCTGATGTGAAACAAGTCCTGTATAACGGATGAGTATATATTAATAAAAATGAGTAAAGGGTTAATGTTTGTTTGTGTTCAGTGCCATATCAGCAGCATATCGGCAATATTATGGCACTAAGAATATTATTTTTTAATATTTAAAAAAAAAATCAATATTATTTTACATTTTATTTTATTTTTAAGGCGGCACGGAGGCTTAGTGGTTGGCATGTTCTCCTCTCAGCTCTAGGGATTCCCGGTTCGAATCCCCATCTGGGTGGAGTTTCCCTGTTCTCCCTGTGTCCAAGTGGGTTTCCTCCGGGTTCTCCGGTTTCCTCCCACAGTCCAAAAACGTGGATCAAGGTCAATTGAGTTCTCCAAAAAACGTCACGGCTGGACAAATGGCTCAACCAATCAGATTTAAGGATGGGACATCTTATAATCATGAATAATCAGAATTATTCATTCATTCATTATCTCCCGCTTATCCTCTATTAGGGTCGCGGTGGGGTTCCCTGTGCCCATCCAGGGGAGAACGTCTCGGGCGCTGGGCAGATAGACCCAGGACAGGGCGCCAATCCATCACTGGGCACACACTCTCTCACACAGACACACTCTAAATAGGGCAATTTTGAGCATGTAATTAACTTGATCCATGTTTTTGGACTGTGGGAGGAAACCGGAGCACCCGGAGGAAACCCACGCAGACACGGGGAGAACATGGAAACCCCTCCCCCCCTCATGTTTTCCATGTTGTCTCTTGAGGGTTTGTTCAGTACACTTAATATCACTTGCTCTGTGATATCTTGTTATGAGCCCCCCCAGGCACTGCACTGCGTCCCCCCGGGGGGGGCGCCCCACTATTTAAGAAGGACTGGTGTAGTGGTAGCATGTCCGCATGTCAGTGCTGGGGATCCAGGTTCAAATCTCCCCCTGTCCGTATAAATCATGTCATTTGCTTCCCCCGTATAGTGTGTATGTGTGTGTGAGAGAGTGTGTGCCCAGTTATAGATTGATGCCCTGTCCTGGTGAATCTTCCCAGCATCTGAAACGTAACCCTAGCAGAGGATAAAGCGGGTTATGGATGAACGAATGTGAAGGTGTATGATGAACTCACAGCAGGTCGGCTGGGTCTGCTCATATCCCGGCCCTCCTCCTGCATTTTGTGCTTGGCCTCCTGGGAAACGGCCGGGGAGCCCTCGGGTTTTCCGGATCCTGCAGTAAACAGAAAACAGTGATGCATTCGACGGCTCAGTCGCTTGCTTTAATTACATATCACACTGTCGAGGTGACGGAACCTCATCCGGATCATGACGGCTACGTCAACAAAGCACCTACTACACACCCCAAGAATATTCAAACTCCATACAGAGAACTCCTGCACAGCGAACAGGCTGCACCATGCACAGCGCATATTTTCATCCATTATCTTCCGCTTTATCCTCTATTAGGGTCGTGGGGGGGGGGGGGTGCCCCATGCCCATCCAGGGGAGAACGTTTCGGGTGCTGGGCAGAGACACCCAGGACAGGACAGGACAGGACAGGACAGGACACGACACTAACTAAGTAAGTAACTAACTAACTAACTATCTAACTCTATCTATCTATCTATCACTGGAAACACACTCACTCACACACACTCTATATGGGGCAATTTGGAGAATTCAATTGACCTTGATCCATGTTTTGGGACTGTGGGAGGAAACCGGAGAACCTGGAGGAAACCCACGCGGACACGGGGAGAACATGGAAACTCCTCCCAGATGGGGATTCGAACCAGGAATCCCTAGTGCTGAGAGGAGAATGGCACCGTGCCGCCATTATTATAATTATAACCTATAAATATTATTATAATTATAACCTTTAATAACGAGCAGTGGATTTTACCTCCTATCCTGTTCCTTTCACTCGACCCCCCCTGCGAGCTCGGGGTGCTGGAGCTTGAGGAACTGCCGCTGCTCGTTCTTGGTAGAACAGGTTCCATGGAAAGCCGCAGGTCTGGATTGCTGCAGATAGGAGATGGGGCAAAGAGGTATTTGGGAGTAAAACAACTGCCCACCCGAGGCTGTTCCCTCAGTGAAGGATGGTGGGGTTTGTGGGGTGTGTGGGGTGTGTGGGGTGTGGGTACCTCGCGCGGATAAGATGCGACCCAGACCTTGGGCCGAGACCTCCTGGTCCATTCCCAGGCGAGTTCTTTCTAACCAGGGCAGGAGAGATGGACGTGGTCCTCTGGGGAACCTGAAAGATTTATTGATGCTGATTGGCTGAGGACCGTAAAATGAATAAACCCTGCAATCAGACTTATTAACTGTAATTAGAATCCAGATTAGTTCTGTCTGTCATGCCGTCATCTTCTGCTCAAACCTCTACTAGGGTCACGGTGGGGGGTTGGGTTCCCCATGCCCATCCAGGGGAGAAAGTTTCGAGCGCTGGGCAGATACACCCAACCTATCACTGAGCACACACTCACATAATATAAGGGCAACTAAATACCCCAGCACTATAGCTATTTATTTAGCTATATATATATATATATATATATATATATATATATATATATATATATATATATATATATATATATATATATATATATATATATATATATATATATATATATATGGTGGTTGGCCTAGTGGTTGGCATGTTCTCCTCTCAGCTCTAGGGATTCCCAGTTTGAATCCTTATCTGGCTGGAGTTTCCATGTTCTCCCCGTGTCCGCGTGGGTTTCCTCCGGGTTCTCCGGTTTCCTCCCACAGTCCAAAAACATGGATCAATTCAACTGAGTTCTCAAAATTGCCCCATATAGAGTGTGTCTGTGTGAGTGAGTGTGTGCCCAGCAATAGATTGGCACCCTGTTCTGGATGTATCTGCCCAGCGCCCGAAACGTTCTCCCCTGGATGGGTATGGGGAACCCCACCGCGACCCTAATAGAGGATAAAGCGGAAAATAATAAAATAATAAATGAATAAATATATATATGTATGCACACACATATAGACACACACACACACACACACACACACACACACACACACACACACATATATATATACACACACATACATATACACACACACACAAGTATACACATATACACATAACCACTACGTTACCACGGCACCGTATTTTTTTCTGTCTATAATCTCTAAAATGCTTCATACTTAAAAAACAAAAAATTCCAACATACTAAATAATATTTCTTATATTTTATTCAATATAAAATTATAATAAAAAATGAAAATTTCAATTAATGAATAATTCAGGCAGCGTGTACCTTGGGTGGAACCTCTTCCTCCTGCCTCAGCCAGGAGCGTTCAAACTTCTCATCACGGCTGGTAACCCGTGGAGGAGGCATAGGCGTCTCCGAAGTGGGGTCCGAGTTCTGGCGGGGCATCGGGGGCCGGTGGGGAGAAAGACTTTCTTGGAAAGCAGAGACGCCCTGGGAAGACTGGTCATGTAGCGACTGCGAGCCCGTCATCGAAGAACCGTGGGATTTCACGGACACCAGGTGAGCCATCTGAACGGAGAACATCATGGGACACTTATGACATGAGCTTCCATAAACAGCTGAACCAAGAGGATCATGAGCACCTGTTTATATGAATCTGTATTTTCATTCATTCATTCATCCATTATCTTCAGCTTTATCCTCTATTAGGGTCGCAGGGGGGTGGGGGGTTCCCCCAATGCCCATCCAGGACAGAATGTTTCGGGTGCTGGACAGATACACCTAGGACAGGACGCCTATCGCTGGGCACTGAATCTGTATTTTATAATTCCAAATAATGTATTGTATATCACGCATCGATACGAATGTGAAGCGCTCAGACGTGCGTGTTATTGTCAATAACCTTTAACTTTAGAGTTCAAGTCAATTGAGTTCTCCAAATTGCCCCATATAGAGTGTGTATGTGTGAGTGAGTGTGTGTCCAGTGTTAGATTGGCACCCTGTTCTGGGTGTATTTGCCCAGCGCCCGAGACGTTCTCCCCTGGATGGGCATGGGGAACCCCCCCGCGACCCTAATATAGGATAAAGTGGAAGATAATGGATGGATGGATGGATGGATATTGAAGCCTAGTTTTTTCTGCATTAAATTGGCATGTTCTCCCCATTTCTTTGCAGATGTTCAAATCGAATCAGTTTTATTGGTCACATATGTAGATATACATGGTCCAGCCAGCAGTGAAATTCTTTCCCATCTTCTCCACATGAAGTTAAAATTTGTTTAAGAGGATAAGAAAAATAGAATAAAGATCAAATAAAAATAAAATAAAATTGGCTTAGTGGTTGGCATGTTCTCCTCTCAGCACTAGGGATTCCCGGTTCAAATCCCCATCTGGGTGACGTTTCCATGTTCTCCCCGTGTCCGCGTGGGTTTCCTCCGGGTTCTCCGGTTTCCTCCCACAGTCCAAAAACATGGATCAAGGTCAATTGAGTTTTCCAAATTGCCCCATATAAAGTGTGTCTTTGTAAGTGAGTGTGTGCCCAGCAATGGATTGGCGCCCTGTCCTGGGTGTATCTGCCCAGCGCCCGAAACGTTCTCCCCTGGATGGGCATGGGGAACCCCACCGCGACCCTAATAGAGGATAAAGCGGGAGATAATGAATGAATCGCATATTTGCACAATTGAAAATTTAAAAATAAGAGAAACTGTACAATTATGGCACTAACAGATATAAATTAAAATGGTCTTATAGCTTATGATCAAAGTGAGATGTTCATGGTCAGGTGAATGAGGCCGTATGTAGTATGTAGGGACACTGTTGGTTTCAGTACCTGGGGTTCGACAGAGCGGTGCATGGGCGGAGTGCGGGCCTGCTGGATGCCGCCGCTGCTGAAAGACTCGGAGCGCGGCGGCAGCGATGGATCGGAGATGCGATTGGCCACTTTGTGTTGCAGGGCTGGCGAGCTCTGCCGGTTCAGTTTGGAGCGCTCCTCCACCTGAGCAGAAAGAAAACCATCTGAACAGATCCCACTCGCTCGCCCAACTCCCGGCTCTCTGCTCCGTCTTATGAGATTATTGCAGATCATCAAATAATACATAAACCCTGCTCAGGCTGCCGAGTCAGCATTTTACGAGCACAATGAAAGCACGCCCTAAAAGTATAAGTCGTCAATGTGAAATACTCTGAGGCCAAAACGCAATAAAAGTGGCTGCGCTGGCACGAAGCGGCTTGATTCAATCACGATGCAGAGCAGAGAACATGCCGTCAGGACGAGAGAACGGGAAGACGTCGCAGGACAGACCATTCTATATGACGTGAGAACAGTGTACTGACAGGAGAACAGGGTTCTCATTTATAGATAATAAAGAATATTTGTTAGAAGAGAGATTTAAATGATAGAACGACCTGAAGGAACCCAAACTGAGCGTTACTGTAAACAGAGAGGGGTTAGTGAAGAATTATAAATCAGAATTATTCTGCTGCTTATTATTATTATTATTATTATTATTATTACTCTAAATTCTACACTAATAAAAGCATTACTGAAATGATGATGAAGACCAAGATGCTGTTGTTGTTGAGTAATATAGCAGTTTAGGCAACTGTTGTGCAAAGGGATTATAGTAGCAACCATAGTTTAAATTTTTTTTTTTTTTAATGGATTATAGTAGTTGTGGCAACCATTGTTTTTGAGCGATTATAGTAGTTGTGGCAACCATTGTTTTTGAGCGATTATAGTAGTTGTGGCAACCATAGTTTTTGAGCGATTATAGTAGTTGTGGCAACCATAGTTTAAAAAAAAAAAAAAAAGGATTATAGTAGTTGTGGAAACCAAAGCTTTTATTTTTTTTATGGATTATAGTAGTTGTGGCAACCCATATTTTGGAGAGATTATAGTAGTTATGGCAACCACAGTTTTTTTTTTCAATTAAAAATATGGACGATTGTAGTTGTGGCAACCCTTATTTTTGAGAGATTATAGTAGTTATGGCAACCACAGTTTTTTAATGTATTTATTTGACATATTATAGTAGTTGTGGCAACCCTTATTTTGGAGAGATTATATCACTTGTGGCAACCATTTTTTTTTTTAATAAAAAAAAGTCGTTGTGGCAACAGTTATTTTTGAGAGATTATTGTAGTTGTGGAAACCACAGATATTTTTTTATGGATTATAGTAGTGGTGGCAACCACAGTTTTTTTTTCAATTAAAAAAAAATGAATGATAGTAGTTGTGGCAACTCTCAAAATCTTTTTGAGAGATTATAGTAGTTGTGGCAACCACTGTTTTGAATTTTAGTTTTTTTTATGGATTATAGTAGTTATGGCAACCCTTATTTTGAAGAGAATATAGTAGTTGTGGCAACCACAAGTTTTTTTTATGGATTGTAGCTGGATATACAGGATTATAAATGGATTAAGCTGAAGATAACTAATGAATGAATGATTGCTTAGCTGGATGGTCACCACAGCGCCCCCTCTGACAGATGCAGCAAATTTCTTATTGGAAACGTAATCCAGTATAATACAATTTTCATAACTGATTTTTAAAGTTAAAATATGCCATATTTCTCGTAATTTGATTCTGAAACCCTGCTTTTTATCAGACATTCTGAGTTTTAAAGTAAAAAAGAACGGTTAGTAAGAAAGCATACAGAAAATGTTTGCAGAAAAAGTTGCAGTTCACCCAAAAAACTCGAACCCATCCGCGCCGCAGATTAAAGGAATTAATATTAAAAGAACAAAACAGCAGAAAGGCCGTCCCAAGAACACTCGTCCAAAGGCCCCAGAGACAGGACAGCTGAAGAACATGCCAACCACACGGCTTCTCCACAGCATGTGTGACGAGGATGGCATGATTGAGGAAGATCCAATCATGTCCGAGTTAATACGGGGAGCCCGCCCAGCGCCCGGCTGCATCTCATCTCTACCTCAGTGTTGAACGCCCCCGATCGGGCGGGGGTGCGGCCGCGGTTCTCCGGGCTGAACAGCTCGGGCTCACAGGACACCCGGATCCTCGGGATGTTGGCGCTGGCCGCCACCTGCCTCAGCTGCACCTCGGCTCTCTCGCGCTGCGCCTGGGAGGCGCCGGCGGCCGGGTACGACGGGGGTCGCGCCGGAACGTGGCTGGGTTTGTGGTCGGAAAGGAGGAGGACGTGGGAAAGCCGAGTCTCCTCGGGCGGGTCGGGGGGGTGCTGGTTCTTGGTGGGAAGACGGGGGGAGTTACTTTGCGCTCGGTTCATCACCTGGATAAAATCGTCATTCGGCAGGATTTATTACCCCACCCACAGAATCCCACAGAGTTCCACAGAGTTCCACAGACAGCAGGCTCCTCACACAATCTGAGTTTCATACCAATTAACAGACGCTCAAGAACCAAAAACAGTCCTTACTGACGAGCATTCGGTTGCCTAGCAACACAGCTTTCCCAATTAATATAAAAAGCATACAACACATCTCCTATAAAAATTCTACAGTTATTTAAATAAGATTTATTATTATACATAAGAGCATGGCACGGTGGCTTAGTGTTTAGCATGTTCTCCTCTCAGCCCTAGGGATTCCCGGTCCGAATCCCCATCTGGGTGGAGTTTCCATGTTCTCCCAGTGTCTGCGTGGGTTTCCTCCCACAGTCCAAAAACATGGATCAAGTCAATTGAATTCTCCAAATCGCCCCATATAGAGTGTCTGTGTATGTGTGAGTGTGTGCCCAGCGTTAGATTGGCGTCCTGTCTTGAGTGTATCTGCCCAGCGCCCGAGACGTTCTCCCCTGGGTGGGCTTGGGGAACCCCCCCCGCGACCCTAATAGAGGATAAAGGATAAAGCGAAAGATAATGGATGGATGGATGGATGGCTGTTAATTTGCCCCTATGTAAATTAGATAGGGGCAATTTAGAACATCCTATACACCTTAAATCCATGTTTTTGGACTGTGGAAGGAAACTGGAGAACCTGGAGGAAACCGATGCAGACACGGGGAGAACATGGAAACTCCACCCAGATTGGGATTCGATCCTGGATCGGCAGGGCCGAGAGGAGAACATGCTAAATACTAAGCCACCACTTGCATTTTTCAAATTGACAAACTGCGCCTATGAATAAGTTGGACTCTTAGTTCAGGTTGTGCGATACTTTACAACCCTCTGTGTTCTACAAACTGCCGGATTCGTCACTGAAATGTCTCCATCGTCCTCATTGCCGTTTCCTGCACAGTTGGCAGGGACACAGGACGTTACGCATTCAGGCGGCTGGTTTGTATCTGTAATGCATGTCATCCATATAGTGCATGTCAGACCCGAAAATAATCTAAACTGCTTAAATCACTTTAGTACGACGTGAAAAAACTGTCTACATTATGATTTCACGTCACCATTATACATCTGCAAAAGGCAACCACAACGAAAAGATCCTCCACCTTAAATATGTTCATGTTAATGCATTCATTCATTCATTCATTCATTATCTTCCGCTTTATCCTCTATTAGGGTCGCGGGGGGGTTCCCCATGCCCATCCAGGGGAGAACGTCTCGGGCGCTGGGCAGGACAGGGCGCCAATCTATCGCTGGGCACACACTCACTCACACAAACACACTCTATATGGGGCAATTTGGATAATTCAATTGACTTGATCCATGTTTTTGGACTGTGGGAGGAAACCGGAGAACCCGGAGGAAACCCACACGGACACGAGGAGAACATGGAAACTCCACCCAGATGGGGATTCAAACCGGGAACCCCTAGTGCTGAGAGGAGAACATGCTAAACCACTAAGTTTCCGTGCCACCACGTTATTCATTCATTCATTATCTCCCGCTTCATCCTCTATTAGGGTCGCGGTGGGGTTCCCCATGCCCATCCAGGGGAGAACGTCTCGGGCGCTGGGCAGATAGACCCAGGACAGGGCGCCAGTCCATCGCTGGACACACACTCACTCACTCACACACACTCTATATGGGGCAATTTGGAGAATTCATTTGACTTGATCCATGTTTTTGGACTGTGGGAGGAAACCGGAGAACCCTGATGAAACCCATGCGGACACGGGGAGAACATGGAAACTCCACCCAGATGGGGATTCGAACCGGGAATCCCTAGCGCTGAGAGGAGAACATGCTAAACCACTAAGTCTCCGTGCCGCCACCTTAATGCAATAAAATTGAATTATATTTAATAAAAAGCCCGGGATCCCGTTTTAAATACCTCTTTGGCCCACGCTGGCTTGTCCGTGGGGTTGACCGAGTCCTTATAGTGGTACAGCTGCTTCTTTTCGGCAGCGCGTGGCTCCTGCTGCTGCTGCTGCTGCAGGGACACCAGGTAAGCTCGCTCCTGTTTGAGCTGCCGCTGCAGCCGTTCTGCCTGCCTCTGCTCCTCCAGCTGCTTGCGCTTATATTCCTGTAAGAACAACCGACAGAAAATCAATGAGTATTTGGAAAATAAATACCCACAGAAAAACACAAAATTCATTAAATACTGCTTTATTGGGTCACCGGCATCTCCCTTCAGAAGCTAAGATAAGGGGCTTAGTGGTTGGCATGTTCTCCTCTCAGCACTAGGGTTTCCCGGTTCGAATCCCCATCTGGGTGGAGTTTCCATGTTCTCCCCGTGTCCGCGTGGGTTTCCTCTGGGTTCTCCGGTTTCCTCCCACAGTCCAAAAACATGGATCAAGGTCGATTGAATTCTCCAAATTGCCCCATATAGAGTGTGTGTGAGTGAGTGAGTGTGTGTCCACTGATAGATTGGCACCCTGTTCTGGGTGCATCTGCCCAGCGCCCGAAAACTTTTCCCCTGAAAGGGCATGGGGAACCCCCCCCCGCCCCCGCGCCCCTAATAGAGGATAAAGCGGAAGATAATGGATAGATGGATGGATAATGTCATTGGTGGGGGGTTCCCCATGTCCATCCAGGGGAGAACATTTGGGGTGCTGGGCAGATACACTCAGGACAGGACACCAATCCATCACTGGACACACACACACTTACACAGACACACTCTATATGGGGCAATTTGGAACATTCACCCATGTTTTTAGACTGTGGGAGGAAACCGGAGAACCAGGAGGAAACCCATGCGGACACGGGGAGAACATGGAAACTCCATCCAGATTGGGATTGGAACCGGCAATCCCTAGAGCTGAGAGGAGAACATGCTAAACACTAAGCCACCTTGTAGCTCAGTGTATACAAAAGAAAATAGAATTAAACAACTACTCAGTTATGTACATGGCACATAATACAGGGGGAGACGAAATGAAAAACAATACACAGCAATAAATAATCCTTTCATTCATTCATTATCTTCCGCTTTATCCTCTATTAGGGTCGCGGTGGGGTTCCCCATGCCCATCCAGGGGAGAACGTCTCGGGCGCTGGGCAGATAGACCCAGGACAGGGTGCCAATCCATCGCTGGGCACACACTCACTCACACAGACACACTCTATAGGGGGCAATTTTGAGAACTCAATTAACTTGTTCCATGTTTTTGGACTGTGGGAGGAAACCGGAGAACCAGGAGGAAACCCATGCGGACACGGGGAGAACATGGAAACTCCACCCAGATGGGGATTCAAACCGGGAATCTCTAGTGCTGAGGGGAGAACATGCTAACCACTAAGCCACCATGCCGCCCTGCAATAAATAATAATAAATTAATTGCTAAATTAAAATTGAAATTAAAGGAAATGTAATAATGTGGTTTGTAATAATTTGTTAGTGACACAAAATACAGACATTTTAAACTTTAAAATGGCAAAAGTTACAGGAAAAGCCGGACTAGGGTGTCGCTGCACCAACACAACCCTGAGTGCAAGATAATGAATGAATAAAAAAACAATGAATGAAAAAATAAAAATAAAAAAACCTAAATCCACAAACTGTCTATGTTCTTGGGCGGCACATGGCACCAAACTAATAATAATAATAATAATAATAATAATATTAATAATAATAGAGGTGATAATATTATTATCCAACTGATTAGACTTACACATTGGCTTTGACGTGTTGCAGCCTAAATATATATATATATATATATATTGGACGGTACGGTGGCTTAGTGGTTGGCATGTTCTCCTTTCAGCGCTAGGGATTCCCGGTTCGAATCCCAATCTGGGTGGAGTTTCCATGTTCTCCCCGTGTCTGCGTGGGTTTCCTCCGGGTTCTCCGGTTTCCTCCCACAGTCCAAAAACATGGATCAAGTCAACTGAGTTCTCCAAATTGCCCCATATAGTGTGTCTGTGTGAGTGAGTGTGTGTCCAGCGATGGATTGGCGCCCTGTCCTGGGTGTATCTGCCAAGCGCCCGAGACGTTCTCCCCTGGATGGGCATGGGGAACCCCCCCGCGACCCTAATAGAGGATAAAGCGGGAGATAATGGATGGATATATAAATATTACTAATAACTATGGGTCTCAGCAGCGTGGTGGAAGAATGATACCATCCATCTCTCAACAATAGCGATTCGGGATCGAATCCCAATCTGGGTGGAGTCTCCATGTTCTCCCCGTGTCCGCGTGGGTTTCCTCCGGGTTCTCCGGTTTCCTCCCACAGTCCAAAAAAATGGATCAAGTCAATTGAGTTCTCCAAATTGCACTGTATGAGTGAGTGTGTGCCCAGTGATGGATTGGCGCACTGTCCTGGGTGTTTCTGCCCAGCGCCCAAAACGTTCTCCCCTGGATGGGCATGGGGAACCCCCCCCTCCCCGACCCTAGTAGAGGATAAAGCAGAAGATAATGGATGGATGGATGTCTATGTTCTTGAAAAAACATTAGAAGCTGGTCAGCATGTAATGACCCTACACTTTCATTTTCGGACTCCATCAGTTGTTCCCTCACTCCCTCACCTCGGGTGTTTTGCTTCACCGTGCCGGGGACGTTAAAGTCGTGCAGTAAATCTTTTCAGGGTGAACACAAGGCTGAATGTAAATTAGGAAACCTCTGGTTTCTTCTAAATGAAGGGGCTTTTTTTTTCGATTTAATCGAACATCCACAGAACACAAAAGAACACAAACGCAACGTTTATTAGCTTCAGGAGATACATGTGTTGATCCCCAATTATCCATCAATTTCAAAGTAATTCCCTCCGACAGTGAGGCGCAGCCTGCAGAGCTGCCATCTCACCTCGGGGCTGGAGAATCAATTTGCCCGGTCCATAAAGCTCGCCTGCACTGCGGAAGGCGCCAAGCACCAACACCACAGTCTCAGGACGCTGAAGGACATTCGGCGCCGAAGACATCGGCAAAGCACAAAGCCCGTTTCATCATTCCTAATCTCTAATCTCTAATCTCCATCAGATTGTGGAGCTGCAATGCTGACATCATTACTTTTGCTGATATTCCTTTTGTAGCTTGATTTCAGTTTTCTGTACGACCAGAGATCTGATCACTGAGCAGGCGGCGCGATCCTGGAGAGGTCAGCACGCATGACTGTCTAGGTTCGAATCCCGACGGAGGTGGAGTTCCCATGTTCTCCCACAGTCTGAATGCAATGAAATGGATGCAATGAAAATTGGCGGCACGGTGGCTTATCAGTGGTTAGAACGGTTCGAGTCCCCATCTGGGTGGAGTTTCCATGTTCTCCCTGTGTCCGTGTGGGTTTCCTCCGGGTTCTTCCCATAGTCCAAAAAACATGGATCAAGGTCAAGTGAATTCTCCAAATTGCCCCATATAGAGATAATTCCAATTTACATAATTACCTAACCAACTAATATTAGTTCCATCCATCCGTTATCTTCTGCTTTATCCTCTACTAGGGTCATGGGGGGGTGGGGGGTCCACCATTTCGGGCGCTGGACAGATACACCCAGGAAAGGACGCAACTCTATCGCTGGGAACGCACTCACTCACACAGACACACTCTATATGGGGCAATTTGGAGAATTCAATTGACCTTGATCCATGTTTTTGGACTGTGGGAGGAAACTGGAGAACCCGGAGGAAACCCACACGAACACGGGGAGAACATGGAAACTCCACCCAGATGGGGATTCAAACCAGGAATCTCTAGCACTGAGAGGAGAACATGCAAAGTTCTAAACCGCCGTGCCGCCCTCTAATATTTCATCCAGCCATTCATTATCTTCCGCTTTATTCCCTACTAGGGTCGGGGGGGGGGTGGTCGCCATGCCCATCCAGGGGAGAACGTGGACAGATACACCCAGGACAGGACGCCAATCTATCACTGGATACACACTCACTTACACAGACACACTCTATATGGGGCAATTTGGAGAATTCAATTGACTTGATCCATATTTTTGGACTGTGGGAGGAAACCTGAGAAACTGGAGGAAACCCACACGGACACGTGGAGAACATGGAAACTCCACCCAGATGGGGATTCAAGCCGGGAATCCCTAGTACTGAGAGGAGAACATGCTAAACACTAGTTTCAATGAAGAAAACGACAATCCACAGACATGCACTTGACAGAAGGCCATTCATTCAGTGTAAGCTCGCTGAATAAACAGAAACTGAAGAGGTGAGGAAGAACCTTGGTGAGGAAGATGAGGGGTTAGTAAGACAGAGTGAAGTTTACCAGAAGCAGAGCTTGCTCCTGGAGGAGCTGCTGCTGTAAGATCTCCAGCTGCCGCTGCTCCTCCTCCAGCTGTCGACGTATGTACTCCTTACAGAAGCGTGCGGAAAAAAACAGAGGAAAGACAGAAAGACGAGACAGAGAGACAGATGCAGGACTGTCAGAGAAAAGATGTTCGAGTTCTGCAGAAAAGGTTAATATTAAAGGACTGAGCAGAAAAAGGAAATAAAAAGAAAAGAAGGATAGGCCACGCCCCCTTCCCGCACCATTCTCTATGTCCTCATCTTACCATATAGATGGACTTTGTAGTTCTACAAATTCCAGACTGTAGTCCATCTGTGTTCTGTGTTGTTGTTTGTCCCCTGTTGGTTCTCTGTTCTCTGTTCTCCACAAGGTCCTAAAATGTATGCCCCAAATTGCCCCCATGTTGTTGTTAGTCCCCTGTTGGTTCTCTGTTCTGCACAGAATCCTAAAGTGTGTGACCTGAATTGCCCCTATCTAAATTGCCCCTATATAGTGTGTGCACCAGATTAACTTTGTAGTCTGACAATTCCACACTGTAGTCCAGCTGTGTTCCCTGTTCTCCACAGAGTTCTACACAGTGTGCCCCCATCTAGATTGCCCCCATATAGTGTGTACCATATAGATGGACTTTGTAGTTCTACAATTCCTGACTGTAGTCCATCTGTGTTCTTTGTTGTTGTTAGTCCCCTGTTGGTTCTCTGTTCTCCACAGGGTCCTAAAATGTATGCCCCAAATTGCCCCTATCTAAATTGCCCCTATATAGTGTGTGCACCATATAGATGCAGTTTGTAGTTCTACAATTCCAGACTGTAGTCCAGCTGTGTTCTTTGTTGTTGTTAGTCCCCTGTTGGTTCTCTTTTCTCCACAGTGCCCTAAAGAGTGTGCTCTGAATTGCCCAATCTAAATTGCCCTTATACGTATAGTGTGTGTGTGTGTATAAGTGTGTACCATATAGATGGACTTTGTAGTCTTACAATTCCAGACTGGAGTCCATCTGTGTTCTTTGGTGTTGTTTGTCCCTTGTTGGTTCTCTGTTATTCACAGTGTCCTAAAGTGTGTGCTCAGATTGCCCCATCTAAATTGCCCCTATATAGTGTGTACCATATAGTTGGACTTTGTAGTTCTACAATTCCAGACTGTAGTCCATCTGTATTCTTTGTTGTTGTTAGGTCCTTGTTGGTTTTTTGTTCTCCACAGGGTCCTAAAGCGGGTGCTCCGAATTGCCCCTATACAGTGACACTGCTGGGATAGGAATAATTCACCCTGCTCTGTGGTGGTACTATTGGGGTTCTGCTCATTAGAACAGAGTACACAGTATGTACTGCAGAACAAACAGATGGACTACAGAATGGAATTGGAGAACTATTGGAGAATAGGAATTCGTCCCTGCTGTGTGGCTGTGGTGAATAAGCTGCAGGGTGATGAGAACACAATGGGGCATTCTTTACTTTTTTATTAAATGAATAAAAAAAAAAAAACAATAAAAATAATAAAGAAACATAAAACCGCTCAGAGAGTTCCGAAGGTGTGAGACGAGCAGGATGCGTGTGGGCCGACGTGTTACTGTTCTCCAATAGCACGGAGTTCTATGTTCTGTTCAATTTGACCCCTGCTGCCCCCTTTATAAACTGCATCGGTCCCATCTTCCATCCCGCACAAAGCGCCCCGCGATGTTAATACCATCTCACACCCCGGCAACAGTCTATTTTCCTGCCTTCCTTCTGCGTGGTTTAAATGGCAACGCTGCATGTGAATATATCACTCCGATGGGCGTGGCCATCTCTAAATGAGGTTTTCAGGTTCAGACACACCGCTGACTGAAAACAACCTGTCCAGACGTCGACAGTCAAACATCGGTCGCTATCTCGTTAGGTGGTGGATCATTAACGAACTGAACCATCCATCCATTATCTTCCGCTTTATCCTCTATTAGGGTCGGGGGGGGGGGGGGTTCCCCATGCCCATCCAGGGGAAAACGTTTCGGGCGCTGGGCAGATACACCCAGGACAGGGCGCCAGTCTATCACTGTACACACTTACTCTCACACACACACTCTATATGGGGCCATTTGGAGACTTCAGTTCACCTTGATCCATGTTTTTGGACTGTTGGACGAAACCGGAGAACCCGGAGGAAACCCACGTGGACACGGGGAGAACATGGAAACTCCACCCAGATTGGGATTCGAACCTGAAATCCCTAGCGCTGAGAGGAGAACATGCCAACCACTAAGCCACCGTGCTGCCCCCCGGTTATTGTGTGCCCAGTGATAGATTGGCATCCTGTCCTGGGTGTATCTGCCCCGCGCCCGAAATTGTTCTCCCCTGGATGGGCATGGGCATGGGCATGGGCATGGGGACCCCCCCCCCCGCGACCCTAATAGAGGATAGAGCGGAAGATGATGGATGGATGAAATAAACGGGCACGGTGGCTTAGTGGTTTAGCATGTTCTCCTCTCAGCGCTAGGGATTCTCGGTACGAATCCCAATCTGGGTGGAGTTTCCTCCGGTTTCCTCCCACAGTCCAAAAACATGGATCAAGGTCAATTGAATTCTCCAAATTGCCCCATATAGAGTGTGTCTGTGTGAGTGAGTGAGTGTCCAGTGATAGATTGGCACCCTGCCCTGGGTGTATCTGCCCAGCGCCCGAAACGTTCTCCTCTGGATGGGCATGGGGAACCCCCCCACCCCCCGCGACCCTAATAGAGGATAAAGCAGAAGATAATGGATGAATGGTTGGATGTTTATACAAATCCACCCTGTGATTTCGATCACATTTAATAAACTTACTCTTTAGGACCCTGTGGATGTTTAAATTCTCTAAAACCACCAATAAGCGATGTCTCAGCACATCTACCTGATTTCAGCAACAACACCACTGATTGGTGGAGAGAGTGGTTGGTGTTAT
>JAFMOD010000364.1:9596-23014 GCA_019802435.1 Corydoras maculifer
GGGGGGCAAGGCAAACACTCCAATGTTTTCAGGCTCATAAATTAACGACCTCGTGCGGTTCATAAAACGTCCGTCACCGATTCCCCGTCCAGTCATCGCAGTCCTCCAGTCTTTCTCCGTCTCCTTGGCCGTCCACTGCGTGCGGACGAGGATCCGTCGGAATGTCGCGGCGGTTTGGTTGGGATCCTTCAGCATCAGCCGGAGTTACAGATTAACCTCCGAAAGACCGCAGCGAGCGCCGAATGAGGGAAATATGTCAGCCATTAACCGGCCCCAGCGCCGACACTAACCACCCGCGGTCAGGAAGGCTGATTGCTGATTGGCCAATGAGACGCCAGCATCCAGCTGTGGACGCAGTCCGGGCCGGGAAACAGGCTGATCACTGAGTTCCGTGTCATGACTTCATCCATCTTCCCCGCCATCATTCAGCATTCTGTGGCTTTCGGAGGACTGACGGAGCTCCATAGAACCAGCCGTCCACCACCCTCCTTCACGGTGGGCGAAGAACCTGCAGGATCGGCTCGCGGAGCCTTTTAGGAAAAAAGTTCTTTCGATCCTGATCTTGGTTTTCATCCTCAGACTTGTACACTCGCCGATCGCCCACCTGCTGCTCGTTCACCTGCGAAGGCCGTACAAACCGCCGTTTCCACACTCTCTCTCGCACTCCGAAAGTCACTCTGCTCGGGATTCTGGGTATGCAATCATTCTCAGGCTCGCAATCCCTGAACCCACCGAGCGAGGAAATTGGTTTGCGAGCACATCGAGTTTCACGAGCGGCGGGGACAGGCGTGAACCGGGTTGAGTCGCCCAGCGAGCGAGTGGTCAGGAACCGCGGCAGAACTCGCCAGAGCTTAAAAAATCACACCCGGCGTCCCCGCGGTGCACCTCGGGTCAAACACACCACCCCCTCCCACCCCCGCCGTGACGTACAGCGCTCATCCCCGCAATTCACGACGGGACTGCGGTGACGGGACTGGCAGATTTTTAGGCCCCGCCCCCCTGCATGTGAGGGCGTGGCGTGAGGACCCGCTGCGTTTTTAATGTTCGCCTGGTGCAGCGTGGACGCCTGCAAAAAACGCCTGTCAGCAAACTGTCGCCTCAATTCACCAGTCAACCACAGAGCAGCCTCTTACACACACACACACACACACACACACACACTCTCTCACACACACACACACACACTCATACACAGAGTTACTAAGGTAACTCAGATGTTATCGTGGAGGCCAAATACCAAACATGAGCTCTTTCTTCCCGCTGTAACGTAAATCCCTCAGCTCCGAGCTCCACGCGTCACTTACAGTTTGAGAGACTGACTTTGATGAAATGGCCTCCCGCCAAGACAGACAGCCCACACACACACACACACACACACACACACACACACACACACACACACACACACACACACACACACACACACACGTGTACGTACTCAAGCAGGTGATTGCATTTGTACACACACCACACACTCATACACCAGCATTATAACCTCACCACACACACATACACACTCATCCCTCGCTCAAATATGTGCAGAACATTCACACACACACACACACACACACACACACACTCTCCCCCCGTAGCGTCTGGTTGATGTGTAAACGCTGATTTAATCTGCTTCATTTTATAAAAACCCTTTAGACGCCGATGATTTATAAAAGTAAACACAGTGTGTATAATAAAAATAATCCAATAAAAGTCAGATTCAGGAACAAACTGAGAGGTGTGTGTGTGTGTGTGTGTGTGTGTGTGTGTGTGTGTGTGTGTGTGTGTTGAGGGGGGGTATTAAAGAGCTAAGAAAGCAGGGAGATGTTACTCTGAAGTACGGCAGGAAATGCAATAAGACTCTTTAAAGTGCAGAGCGAGGAGTAAAAACGGAGAAGCGAGAGTCCTCATTACGTCTGGCAGATTCGCTGGAAAGCCGTCGCGTTTCCCTCCGAGCCGTTAAAGGTGAAGGGAGGCGGGGCAAAAAAACAAAAACCCCGAAATAAATAAGAAAGTGAAGAGTGAAGCAGAAAGATTAAGAGGAACGGAGCTGAGAACGACGGACAGGAAGAGAGAGATCTCCTGTACCGCACCTCCATACGCTCTGAACCTCCACTACATTATTCATCCACTTCCCGTGTGTGTGTGTGTGTGTGTGTGTGTGTGTGTGTGTGTGTGTGTGTGTGTGTGTGTGTCTTGGACTGCATTCAGCCAAAGCTCACAAATCACGGACACTGATGAAAGAAAATGAGCGCTATCCATCATTCTCTGCACTCGGCCCATTTCCCTCACTAAATTATTCTCTCTCTCTCTCTCTCTCTCTCTCTCTCTCTCTCTCTCTCTCTCTCTCTCTCTCGCTCACACACACACACACACACACCCTCACACACTCCTCCCATCCCCTGTATGTACCATTATGTACCAGCAGTCTGAATAAAAGTTCTTCTTAATAACTTTAATTAATCATAAATAAAAAACCAAAGAAGGTGTTTGATCTCTGTTTCCTAATTTGGCTTAGTGATGGCGGGTGTGTGTGTGTGTGTGTGTGTGGGGGGGGGGGGGGTTGTGGTTCTGGGGCCTATCCCTGTGAGTGGTCCAGACACAAAGACCTTTACATCGAGTGAAATTTTATCTCTTCATATTATTCTGACCGATTCTCATGTCTTTGAACTGCAGAAGGAACCTCACACAGACAGAGGGAGAACATGCAAACTCACCGCCATGCCGTGAACCGAACTGAACACAGGACGTTTGAGCCGTAAGTGAGACCCACTGTACTTTACACAAGAAAAAGAAGCTCATGATGGTCCAATTCTGCCTCACTTGCCGTCTCCTGCACCCCCCCGCGTGGGAGATTCAATAATGAATCAATACCGAATCAATAACCAACCATTCTCTCCCCTTACAGTCAGGATTAGGATTCGGGTGGAGGAGGCTCGTGTTGCGTCTGGAGGAGGTGTATACGTGTTCAAGAATTGGGAGCGGTGGAGTGAGGTAACCGTGGGGGTTAATGGGGTTTCAATGTGGCCGCGAGTCATATGTAAAAATGACTCTTTTTAACGAACTGATTCGGATGTTTTGAATGCTGAATGAAGCTCAGGACAAAATTTGTCCTCACACATTTAGATTTTTTTAATCATCAGCATGTCGTCGCTGTAAGTGTGTGTGTGTGTGTGTTTGTTTGTGTGTGTGTGTCCACTAGCCAGACTTTAAGGACAGAGTCAGTGCTGATGCCTCATTACTAACAGATGAACTTTGTAGTTCCACAGTTACATTTTTGTAGTCCATTCATATCATTAGTCTTCCTCATTCCCCTCTATAATAACGGAACCCTCACAGAGTCGGGTACACTGGTGCTGTGTGGGTGGTGGATGATTCTCAGCACTTCAGGGCTGACAGTGGCGTGGAGGTGGTGGTGGTGGTGCGTGGCACCTCGCGTCTGCAGATCACTGATAGAGGATTTAAAGGAGGACTAACACATAAAGTCTTATATTCTCCATCAGGCTGGACCTCGGGGTTCTGCGTCTTGCACCCCAAACGCTTTGCGCATGGGCCTTCCCTAAACTGTTTGACTCCTGATTCATTATTTTCAGTTCAGAAGAACGGCGTGGTGAACGGGGCGTTCTGTCCTTCAGGTCATCGGGCCACCGCATGCCTGTCTGTTTGTTTTTTGGTGTTTAGGGTGGTTGTCATGCTGGAAGGTGAACCTGCAACTCCTCGGGCGACCTGTCCGATCGCCGTGTGTTTTTTCTCAGTTCTTGCCCAGGAGCAACATTCCCGCAACGTTCCCACAACGTTCCCACAATGTTCCCACAACACAGCACCGCTGCAGAACGCCGCGTCTCATCCCACATGACCTGTCACGAGGCTATTTATCGTTCGATGTGTTTATTGTTTATCGTGCAGAGCACGCGCGCTCGCTTCAATGTCAGTCACCTGCATCATCGGTGGAAAAATCACGAGGCCGTCGTGTTCGCTTTCCTCGTTGCCATGGCGACCGAAAAAATACTGATTTATTATAGCAGGGGCGGCACGGTGGCTTTGTGGTTTAGCATGTTCTCCTCTTGGCACTACGGATTCCCGGTTCGAATCCCCATCTGGGTGGAGTTTCCTTGTCCTCCCCGTGTCCACGTAGGTTTCCTCCGGGTTCTCCGGTTTCCTCCCATAGTCCCATAGTCCAAAAACATGGATCAAGTTCAATTGAATTCTCAAAAATTGCCCCATATAGAGTGTGTCTGTGTGAGTGAGTGTGTGCCCAGCGATGGATTGGCGCCCTGTCCTGGGGTCTATCTGCCCAGCGCCCGAGACGTTCTCCCCTGGATGGGCATGGGGAACCCCACCGCGACCCTAATAGAGGATAAGCGGGAGATAATGAATGAATGAATGAAAGTTCAATTGAGTTCTCCAAATTGCCCCATATAGAGTGTGTCTGTGTGAGTGTGTGTGTGTCCAGTGATAGATTGGTGTCCTGTCCTGGGCCCTGTGCTGCTTCTCCGCATTTCTTCGCAATCATGCGACCCGAGCGGTGACACCACACCCCTCCCGCCACCCCAGCATCCCGGCATAAGCGATCGCTCCGCTGGCCCTTTCTTGTGGAGCCGTGTTTAGCTTGGCAGCACCGGCTTTTCGCCGCCGGGCCCGAACAGCGAGTGGCATGCGGCCCTAATCACATTACAGCTGCCATATTGTGTGTCAGGCTGTCTGAGCTCATTAGAGCCGCGGCGTCATGCGCCGCTCTGCCCTTTCCGCGTGTTCCTGTTTTGTCTGGATAATGGCGGCATTGTACGCCTGCATGTGGGTGTACAGAATGTACGCGCGCCGGAGGGGTGCCGGCTCGCGACGCCGGGACAGGGATGTCACCGCGTTCGGGCTCTTTGAAGTGTTATCTGAATTCCACAGGGTTCCACCTTTGGGCCTCGGAAGATGTTTGGAAATCTGAAGTTCCGAATGTCTGACCTAAGGTTCAACGTCAGAACTGTTCTAGGGTTCAGGTTGTTTGTGAAGGTCCGGTGATGGGACGGCCCTCGTACAGAGGAGCGGACGTAGGCTTGGGGTTAAGGAACCAGCCTTGCGACCTGAAGGGTCCCGGTTTGGTTGCCGGTTCCACCCAGCATGGCAGTATGGGGCACTTGCGTGTGGGTGTACAGAACGTACATGTGCGCCGGAGGGGTATGAGGTCGCAACGTGGGGACGTGGACGTCACTGCGTTGGGTTTCTTTGAAGTGTTATTTGAATTCCACAGGGTTCCACCCTCAGCCCTCGGAACATGTTCGGAAATCTGAAGTTCCGAATGTCTGACCCAAGGTTCAACGTCAGAACTGTTCTAGGGTTCCAAGCCGGTGATGGGACGGCCCTCATACAGAGGAGCGGACGTAGGCTTGGGGTTAAGGAACCAGCCTTGCGACCTGAAGGGTCCCGGTTTCGTTGCCGGTTCCACCCAGCATGGCAGTATGGGACATTTGCGTGTGGGTGTAGAGAATGTACTGGAGGGATACAAGTTTGCAACGTGGGGATGTGGACATCACAGCGTTGGGTCTCTTTGAAGTGTTATCTGAATTCCTCAGGGTTCCACCTTTGGGCCTCGGAACATGTTCGGGAATCTGAAGTTCCAAATGTCTGACCCAAGGTTCAAAATCAGAACTGTTCTAGGGCTCAGGTTGTTTGTAAAGATGGAGAATGGAGGCTCGGTGACGGGACGGCCCTCATACAGAGGGACGTTCGTGGGCTTGAGGTTAAGGAACCAGCCTTGCGACCTGAAAGTTCCCGGTTTAGCTGCCAGTTCCACCGAGCATGGCAGTATGGGACACTTGCGTGTGGGTGTACAGAACGTACGTGCGCCGGAGGGGTACGTTCAGTCTCTTTGAAGTGTTATCTGAATTCCACAGGGTTCCACCTTCGGCCCTCGGAACATGTCCGGAAATCTGAAGTTCGAATGTCTGACCCAAGGTTCAGCGTCAGAACTGTTCTAGGGTTCAGGTTGTTTTTGAAGATGTGACGGGACGGTCCTCATACAGAGTGGCGGTCGTAGGCTTGGGGTTAAGGAACCAGCCTTGCGACCTGAAGGGTCCCGGTTTGAGTCCCGGTCCCCCCGAGAACCACAGCTGAAGTGTCCTTGGGCAAGGAACCTAACCTCTATTGCTCCCCGGGCGTGTGTGTGTGTGTGTGTGTGTGTGTGTGTGTGTGTGTGTGTGTGGACCTGGAACCATTGCGACTCCATCCAGACTCCAGAACAACGGCTGACCTTTAGATCCGAGGCGCTCCAGCTGTTCTGGTCGGGGCGCCGCGCTCTAATTCCATGTGGCAGGTCCAAGTTTGCGAGGCCTATTTCTGAATTTCTCAACTATTTTCCCGAAACCGTCGGAACAGCAGCGCCACTGTACTGCGTCGCCGCGGCTGATTGGCTCCTTGATGAGTCACACAGGTGAAGCGTGGCATGCGCACCGGCCAATCAGACGCCATGAATAGCTGGGATTGTTGTTCCTCGCGCACGCATTCGCCGGCGATTTACGGCTTCCAGTAAACGCGCTCCGTTCGGCGGCGGCGGCGCCCGAGCTAAACGCCTCTGACATTTATTACCTGACTGTTTAAACCTCAGAGTGCCGTAATTAGTCAGGACGCGTCTGTTCGTTACGGGCGTCTCGCTCGGTCCCCGGCGCGGGAGCCAGGGGCCCCGTCCTCGCCGCTTCCTGAACGCAAGAGATTTACCGTTTCGTTTTTTTTTGCCAAGCAGGAGCCTGGAGTCACATGGCCTCATAAACGCACGCATGTAACATATAGCCCCTTTAATCCGTCATGTTAAAAGCCGCGCTCGGCCGGCGGGCCCCTGAGCATGGCCACAAAACGCCACCACGTAGCGAGGAATCCATAACCCTCACGAATCTCCGAGAGACGTATCGGTACCATGAGGGCGAATAACGAGGCAGTCAAACGGAGGACGCCGCTTCGGAGTCCTAATTCAATTAGCCGCTTCGATCGGACGGGACCGCGGGCGCACGCTCGGGCGTGACGCCGCCCGCTCGACCGCACTCGGGGATTAGAAGAAGAATGCGGGGACCTCCCTCTCCCCTGCGAGGAAGACATCAAAGGCATCACAGGGCCAGGGGCATCTCTTCATCAGACGAGGGTGATTCGAAGTGCCCTCCCGAGGGTGTGACCTCGCCGGGGTTCCCTTCTACAGGGCCAACCCCTCCGCCCCCCCCCCCCCCCGAGGTTCTGCTCTGATTATCAAAGCGGGGCTTAGCTTCACAGGGACGGCCATGCAACACTAAACCCAAACTCACACACATACTGAGGGAGAACCAGCCCACTGTTGTGGCAGCACCGTCCTGACGACCGGCGCCAGAAGTATGTGGACGCTTCAGAGTGTTCTACACTCCAGTCCTTGGCGAGCGTGCGAGTGCCTGACCGTGACGTCCACTGACTGCTATTTCGGTGGGGAGATTATGATGGTTGTTCGGAATGACTTTGTTAGAAGAAGGTTCCCTGCCCCTGCACCCTCCACTCCACCCCCCCTCCCATATCCTCCAGTGATCAAAGTCCAGGACAGACAATAGGGGACTCACGGACGCACAGCAGATCACTCCTCACTCTGCACCACCACCACTTCAACCCCGAAAACCAAACCTCAGCCGTGGGGCTGGGAATCGAACCCCTCTGTATGAGTCCGTCACAGGTTCTCGGTCCTCACAAGTTTATTTGACTTTATTTTATTTTATTTTTATTTTTTTAATGGAAACCCAGAACAGTTCTGACGTTGAACCTTGGGTCAGACGTTCAGAACCTCAGTGTGAGTTCCAAAGGTACAACCCTGAGGAATTCAGATAACACACTAAAGAGACAAACACAAAAGCGTCCACGTCCTCAGGCGGAGTCCGCGTCGCCAGCCGGTACCCCTCCATCACACGTATGTACTGTACACCCACACGGGGACGTACAATACTGCCATGCTTGGTGGAACCCGGTATTGAACACCTTCAACCCCAATCCTACAATTGCCTCTTTTTCTCACCCACCCACTAATACCCACCCACCCACCAATACCCACCGACCCACCAATACCCACCGACCCACTAATACCCACTGCCCCCCATCCACCGACCCACTAATACCCACTGCCCCCCCACCCACCCACTAATACCCACCCACTAATACCCAACCTATACTACTCTCTTTGTACCCTCTTTACCCATCTTCCTCCGTGGACACGTTCTAACTCGCTCGTGTACCTCTGGTCCGTCCTCGGCGTCTGCGATGCAGCCGGTTTGTCGTTCGTCTTTAATTCAAGTGTTGAACTAAAACTCTAAAACCGTACGAATCGAAGGACTGAACCCAAAACATCCCGAACTGACAGACTCTGGTTACAAGATCAACAAGAGACGGCAGATAAGATCAGACAGATCAACCACGAGGATCAGACGACGGTTCCGCTATAAACGCCGCCATCCTCCTCATGGTTCTGTAGAAAGTCGCCTGATTTCTGACGGTTTGTCTCTTTTCGAAGTGTGTCAGGCTTTTCACCTTCACTGCACTGTCTGCATCGCCTGTTTATTAAGGTGGCCGACTAACGTCACGGGTTCCGATGTTGGGGGAACGTAACGCGGGTTCAGTTCTCTCTCCGCCCCCTCGCCTCCCCCCTTTAGCGGGTAGAGAGGAGGTGAAGAGGAGATGGAGACGAGGCGAAGGTGGGGACGAATTTCCGAACAGACGCCACCTGCTCTTTAGCTTTTGGCGACCGGCGTGGCTTCCGCGCACGCAAATCAGACGCATTCGCATCGTAAACAAACAGCCCAATGATGGCGGTGTCGGCTTACAGCGTGTCCTGTTTCGGGTCCCGCCGCAGTGGCGCGTAAGCCGATCCCCGGTGTGTCCGCCCGCGGTCGTTGACGGCGACAGTAACCGCGGTAACTCGGAGTGACGGGCGGATGCCACGGCGCGCTGACGGGTGCGGGATGATGGACGACTCCTGACACGGGCGCGCTGACATCACACTGTCGCCCGAGGGAGACTCGGAGGGGAACGTCACACACACACACACACACACACACACACACACACAGAGGGCTACACACTGATGCCTTGTAGTCTAATCCAGGCTTAGACAGAGCTGACAGGCTGAAGAGAGATGAGAGCTGGAAAGAAAGAAGGACGGGGCGTATCGGTTCAGTCAGAGCAGATGATGGCAGAGAGAACCGGGCCAAGAGAGATGTGCCCCGAGGTGGGGTAAGACAGGGGGAGCATCCGTTATCCCTCTCTTCATCTCTTTTGTTCTGGCCTCCCCCCTCGCCGTGATTGACAAAGCACAGAGACGCTTTCATCCTCCCTCGACATGCGGGACAGGTACAGGTGGAACTGCGCCCTGCTGTTAACCCCTCATCCACCCCGCCATTATCCTCCACCTTAAACACGGACCTTCGGTTCGCAGACGTGCTATTAGGAGCTACTCGATGAGAAGGTTCCACACCAACCACCTACCTCCACCTCACTTCATCAGCCTGAGCCCCTCACCCAACATCGGTGTCTGACCTCGCCGACGTCGCGACTGATACCTCTGATCTTGCCGTTTAAAAAGCCCTAATTCATTCATAAAATCTGGCTCACGATGTTCCCAAGGTCCTCAGACGTCTTCCAACTTCAAAGCATGTTGAAGACCACACCCGAGCCGGACCCTTGCCGTTTTACAAGAAGTCAGACGCAAGAAGGGAGCGTGTCAGCGGGTTCAGGGTGGCCTCTTTAGGTCTCAAAACCGCTGGAGGTTCCGCCGACGAAGACGAGGAGGGCGGAGCTGATGACTCCATGCTGATCCACAGGATGTAATGTCCATGGCGCTCCATAATTAAAAACCCGGATGTCAGCTGGTCACCCCCATCCAGAACCCTGAGCACCTCTCGGGCTGCGGTAGCTCTGTGGGCGTCATGTTGGGCTTTCAATCAGAGCTTCCATCCATCCATCATCTTCCACTTTATCCTGTACTAGGGTCGGGGGGGGGAAGGGGGGGTTTCCCATGCCCATCCAGGGGTGAACGTTTCGGGCGTTTTGCAGATACACCCAGCACAGGACGCCAATCTATCACTGGACACACACTCACTCACACAGACACACTCTATATGGGGCAATTTGGGGAATTCAATTGACTTGATCCATGTTTTTGGACTGTGGGAGGAAAGCGGAGAACCCGGAGGAAACCCACGCGGACACGGGGAGAACATGGAAACTCCACCCAGATGGGGATTTGAACCAGGAATCCCTAGTGCTGAGAGGAGAACATGCTAAACCACTAAGCCACCGTGACCACCCCTACATGCATACAATTCATACATAAAAAAAAATTATTATTATTATTTTCCCGCGCGTTCTTCGGCGTCCCCGTTTAGTTCGTAATGAGACGTTCTGCCGGCGGAACATGGACTCAGATCTCCGCAGCCCGTAACGCCGCTTCCTCACCTAAGCAGCTTTTATTGCTGTTTTCTTGTAAGCCCCCCCCCGCCCCCCCGCAACACAATAATCTGTCCCCTGCAGTACAGCAAATCCCTGATGAAGCACCCCTGCAGGGGGGATCAGGGTTTAAACCTCGTGCTTCTCGGCGAGTCATTTTTTTTACTATTTTACCATTAAAAAAAAAATCTAATGGTTGTAATGAATTCGAAAAGACTTTTAATCCATCTGTTCTTTTCTAATTTATTTATTAGGGCTGCAGGGGGCGGTGGGTGGAGGGCGGTGTTTGCTGGCGGTGCAGGTGGGGGGGGCGGGGGGGGTTGGTGGGTGTAGCGGCAGGACAGACACACGGGCAAATATTAACACCTTCAGAACTAAATAATCTGAATAAAACTAACTTAAAGGGATACACTGATGTGGGGAGAACATGCAAACTCCCCATAAAAAAGAAGCTTGTCCACTCTGCCCCAAATCAACCCCCAGGACCTTCTCCCCGAGAGATAGATGTTTAAAGGCTTAGAATGTCTTTGAGGTTCTACGCTCTCTGTTGGAAACTACGGCTGCTGGTTTCGGCCTCGTTTGCATATCGAAGGTCCTCAGGCCTTTGAAGACGAGACGGAACGCGTCCCTTCTTTTGTCTTTGAATTCTAGTGGAATTGTGACAGCACCCCCCACTGGGCTGGCATGTGCACTGCGGCGTGTTCGCGCATTATCAGAGCGTCGAGACCGAGGGCCAGTCCTCAGTTCTCTGGTCTTCGGGGTTAAGGCTCATCGAAACGTCCACCAACGTGACACCACAAACATGGCTGCCATGTGGAACCGCATTTTCCAAACATTCCGTCGTCATGTGGACGAGGCCTCGGGTTCTTTCTTTTCGAGTTTAAGCCTAATACGATCTAAAGCTGAACCTAATCCAGACACAAAGCTGAGGGATTAGGGGCTGGGATTTTTCTCAGGAGCTCTTTCACGAGCACGGCTTCAGTGTTCCAGCTCGGGTTCTTCAGCTGGTTCACTGGGGATCACTAATTAAATGGACGAGTCTGAGGGGGTCATGTGACACGCCTCCCGGACACGTTGTCACCTCCGACGGCTGGAAACAGCTGAGCGCCATAAAGAGCGTCCTCCTCCTGCTCCCTGTTTATGACCGACTTTGATGGACCGAGGCGTCGCGGCCGGCGCCTCCCTTTTAAGAGCCGCTCCGAGCCTCCGCCTGGCGGGACGTTATCCTGTCGGCCCGGCGCAAACCCCGCCGCCGTGCCGCATTTGTTCAGAGGCGACAATAAACAGGAGTGCGAAGAGGCCGGCGCAACCGCAGGTACCTTTACAGGCCCGGTCCGGATGGACGCAAACAGACTTTTACGGCTCTGTTAAAATTCCTGGCCCTCCTGCTCAGCCGTCAGGAGGGTGCGAGTCGGTGGGAGCCACGCTTTTAAAAGCCAACTAATCTCCTTCAGCGTCAGCTGTGAGAACACGTCGCCTCCGGCCGCCGGTCCCGGTGAGAAAGAACAGAGCGGGGCGGTTTCACGTGGACGCCGAACTGTCTCACGTATCTCGGCTTGTAAACTTTCGTAAACTTGTCTGGCACCTATGTTATTTTTGGGAGCCTGTTTTGCGTTCCTGCTCACACAATGAACCTTCATTCAGACTTACGGTTACAGTGAACCGTCCAATTTAAAATCCCCAACACGAGACATCCGGTACATCAGGGTGCCCTGGGAAGTGGGAGGAGCTTACGTGTTTTCGTTATGTATGCAGCACTACCTTCCACTACATGAGCTCTGTTCACAAGGTGCAGGTTTTCTTTTATTTTTTGTAAGCCTCGTGATAATTCTAGTCGTATTCGACATCCATCCATCCATTAGCTTCCACTTTATCCTCTACTAGGTTCGCGGAGGGGTTCCCCATGCCCGGCCAGGGGAGAACGTTCCGGGCACTGGGCAGATACACCCAGGACAGGGCGCCAATCTATCACTGGGCACACGCTCACTCACACACACACTCTATATGGGGAAATTTGGAGAATTAAATTGACTTGATCCATGTTTTTGGACTGTGGGAGGACATGGAAACTCCACACTGACTTGTTTAGGTGTCCTGGACTGCGCTGTGTTCTTTCAGAGCGGTCGGTCGATGGCAGCAGCGTCGCTCACGCCTCGGATCTTAAATCCTGGCCCTTTCGGGTTCCTCCGCGTAAGTCCTCGCAGTGCTTACCGAGGTGATCCCGTCTCATAGGCGATAACGCCTGAAGCCGGGATCTGAAGCGCTCTGTCTGAGCTCTCCGTGAGAACACAGAGGCCCTCCGGCGGCGGCCATCATCCCGGGGTATTCACTTTTCAATCTGCGAGAGCCACACGAAGCGGACCGGGAGCTGGAACCAACACAAGACCCCCCAGCGTGTACTTTTATGTAAGTGCCAGTCGGCGCGCCGCGCCTCGCCGTCGTCTCCTCGCTGTCACATCATTTTCACCAAATCTGGTTTGAAGCCCATCAAAGGCGGAGGCAGGCAAACACCAATAATCCTCCGGTTTCATCGCTAAGCCAGCGTGCTCTTTATTTCGTCTCCCGGCGCCGCTCGCCAGGCACGTTCACCGATGGAATCGGGACGGAGGACGCGGGGTCTGGGGGCCTTTCCGCTACCCGGCGACAACAAGCGCGGCGACGCTCCATAAAAATGCCCCCGAACCAACGTTCCCTCACGCGCTCAGTTCCTAAATCTCCGACGGAATCAAAGCCGACGGACGGACGCGCTTTCCGCGGGCGACCAGATCCCATGCAAATGTGTTCCGGCGCGTCACTCGGCGCTGGCACTCGGAGGCGCGTTTCGGTGCCACGTTCGGGGTTTAGGCGCCGTTGTGCGTCTCCGCGTGAGGACGCGGCCGTGCCAGGAGATTCGGAGAGCTTCACGGGAGCAGGAGCGCCCCGCGGGATAAATTTACACCGCCATTAAAAAGGCCTTCAAACGTTCGTGTAATCCCATTAATATATCAGACTTA
>JAFMOD010000364.1:59135-74120 GCA_019802435.1 Corydoras maculifer
GTCTGTCTCTGTGTGTTTACCTGTGTGTGTGTTTGTGTGTGTGTGTGCACCTGTCTGTCTGTCTGCCTGTGTTTGTCTTTGTGTGTGTGTGTGTGTGTATCTGTCTGTCTGCCTGTGTTTGTGTTCGTGTGTGTGTGTGTGTATCTGTCTGTCTCTGTGTGTTTACCTGTGCGCGTGTGTGTGTGTGTGCGCACGTGTGTGTGTGTGTGTGTGTGTGTGCGTGCGTGCGTGCGTGCGTGCGTGTGTGTGCAGATCAGATTGATGAGAACCTGAAGTTGACCCTGCAGGAGGACCTCACCAGCATGGCTCCAGGTCTCATCATTCAGGTATTCATTCAGACCCGCCTGCGTGTTCTGCGGTTCTGTGGGGTTCTGGTTCGGAGCCTCTGTGTCCAGTTCTGTTTGTGATGTTCCTTTCTTCCCTCGTGTTTCAAAAGCCCGGTCTTCTGAGGTTGAACTGCAAACTCTAATTTTCAGCTTCGGAACACATTTCCCCTGCGTCCGTCAGACGAGGGTTTAGTCATCAAGAACAAACAGAACCGAGCCGAGCCGCAGACGTTCTGAGATGATTCGAGTCATCAGTGATGGATCCAGAAAACATCTGTGTTTTATAAGACGTTAAACCCTTGTTTTCATGGGTCCTGAAGTCCCCCGGGTGTGTGTGTGTGTGGGGGGGGGAAGGGACACACAACTGCCTGCTCACAGAGAAATTTGGCTGAGGTTCTCCCTAAATGAGTTTCTGATGTGACCCGGTTTGACTTTATAAAGCCGCTCTGGCTTCCAGCACGTGTTTAAACCTCCCGTTTGCGTCGCCGTCCTGCAGATTGAAGTCTCACACAGGGACGTTGTCCTCGGTTCCAGACCCGACGCTCAGATTCAGATGAAGGGAGTCTCTGACGTCACGCTCAAACCTGAGATCTCGGAGTCGTTTCCCCGGAACCAGACGTTGTTCTCCAAGATTCTGTCTGCAGTCTGAACACCGCGAAACCGCCTTAAAATAACAACCCTCCTCCTGCACCCCGCCAAATTCGGGTCTTCTCGCAGCGTGGGATTCATTCCGGTTCTTTTGCCTCAGAGTGAAAGTGAAGACAAGAAAATATAATTATTTCCAGCGTTGCAGGTTGTTTAGGAGTTTTTAAGAAATTCAGACGCCGTTCTTGTTGTGTAGGCTTCTCGTGGTCGCTGTGCAGCATGTCGCTGTGTTTCTGGGGGGTCATCGGCATGCTGGTGTGCCGGTGCGGTTGCCATGCACGTTTTGTCGTGTGGTTGCCGTGCGGTCGCCGGCCTGCTGGTGTGCCGGTGCGGTTGCCATGCACGTTTTGTCGTGTGGTTGCCGTGCGGTCGCCGGCCTGCTGGTGTGCCGGTGCGGTTGCCATGCACGTTTTGTCTTATGGTGGCCATGCGGTCGACGGCATGCTGGTGTGTGTGGTGTCCACCATGTGCTCTGCCACTGTGTGGTCACCATGTGGTCGCCGTGTTTCTGTGAGGTCGCCGGCATGCTGCCGTGCGGCTGCGATAACCACCGCGTGTGTTGTGGCTGTTGTGGTGTTGCAAAGTGGTTGCTGTGCTCATAAACAATGAATTAAATGGCGTTGTGACTCCGAGCGGCACGTTTCAACTAAACACCGCCGACGTGGTAAAATCTTTAGTCGTCGGTCTTTAAACGATGCAGCCTTTAACGGGAACACTTCCGACCTGAACGCTGGTTCGTATCTCTTTGAAGAATTTTGGCTTCTTAATTGTTGCTGAAGAGATTCCCACCGCAGGACGATCGGCCTGTTTCATTTGGCGCAGTCTGACCTCGAATGCCCCTCTTGAGAGACGTAATCCTGGCTTTTTAAGTGCAGCGGTTCTTGACACCCCCCCCCCTGCCCCCCCCCTATGCTTTAATATACTTAGATAAGTATCTAGATCTAAATATGGTTCATTCAGTGTTGGAATGTCCTTCTGTCTTTGGATCGTGGACAGGCGGACACAGGTAGGGACGTCCGACTCCGGGCCGTGAGGCGGAAGCGCTGAACCGCGTCGCCGTCACGCATCGGGATTCTACAAACTTACGAAACAATAAATGCAGACGTGTCTGAGCAGATCAAACATTCCTGCAGTTTAATCATTTCCAAACCGAACCGACGTACATACTGAGCTTTCTGAAAGATTGTTGATGGATGTGGGTGTGTGGTGGGGGGGGTGGGGGGTGGGGGGGGTGTAGTTTGTAAGGTCTGCTCAGTTCATCAGTCATTAAACTTCATTGTGCAATAGATTATTTGAAAAAATGACATCTGACACAATTAATGACACCTATTACACTTATTTCCATTTTATACGATATTTTACATATTTTTACATTTTATATATATATTGGATTGGCGCCCTGTCCTGGGTGCATCTGCCCAGCGCCCCAAATGTTTTCCCCTGGATGGGCATGGGGAACCCCACCCCACGACCCTAGTAGAGGATAAAGCGGAAGATAATGGATGAATGAAATAATATATATATATAAATTATATTGATATAGTTTCATATTGTATTCTATATTATTTATAGTTGTATATCCCATCCATCCATTATCTTCCGCTTTATCCTCTATTAGGGTCGTGGGGGGTGGGGGGGGGGGGAAACATTTTGTGCGCTGGGCAGATAGACCCAGGACAGGGCGCCAAGCTGGACACACACTCGCTCACACAGACAGACTCTAAATGGGGCAATTTGGAGAATTCAATTGACCTTGATCCATGTGTTTTGGACTGTGGGAGGAAACCGGAGAACCCGGAGGAAACCCACGTGGACACGGGGAGAACATGGAAACTCCACCTAGATTGGGATTTGAGCACCGAGAGGAGAACATGCCGACCACTGATCCCGCATGCCGCCCTTAGTTGTATATTAAATACTATATATTATATTTTACGTATCATTATCACACCATGTCTTTATGGACTCTGCTTCGTGCTCTCATGCTGGAACCGAAGAGGGCCTTCCCTAAACTGTTAATCCTACATGATGTATGATCTGAAATCAAAATTATGACCTCGCGCAGTCTCTCTGAAGAGCAACCTTCTTCCCCAGACTCCTCAGCGTTCCTCGGGACGTGATCGACCACCGGCGCGTTTCCCCGTGTCGTCCTCGCTGCGGCCCATGACTGTTGCGTGGCTCGCCGCGAGGTCCGACCCGTCGGGACACGTCTGCAGGCGACGCGGGTTCGGCTTTGAGGATCGCTGTAAACACCGCTATCTGCCTGCTCTTTGTTATTAACGCTTTCTAAGCCACCCACAATCCCCCGCCGTGTCCCTCTCCATTCTGTTAGCTGATGGATTTACTGCTGGAGCTCCTGAACGTGTTCCGTGACCCGGGGCCCTTCAGGAGGATTGTGCAACACGCCGGGTTCTGGGAGGTTTCTGCTCGGGTTCTGTTTTTTAAAACGTGACGGTTCTCAAAAGAGGCTGCGCCGTTGAACTAATCTAGTTCTCCGTCTTTCTCATGTATGGTTAATCAATTTATGACTCTCACTTTATTGGATTCTCTCTCTCTCTCTCTCTCTTTTTCAGGCTGTTCGTGTCACTAAGCCAAATATACCCGAGTCCATTCGTAGGAACTATGAGCTCATGTGAGTTTTAAAGCTGAACTTATTTGCATAGCAGTTACAATAAACAGGCCTTATACTGTGAATAAAACACGTACACACACACAGATACACACACGTGTGTGTGTGTATAATAGTTTTTGGGGGAGCAGTCTGGGGATGGAGTCAGGGGTCCGTAGTGATGATGCCGAGGTTCCGATGCTTCCTGTCTGAACTCGGCAGAAATGTAATTCTGACAGATCGTACCGAAATGTTCCGGGTCGTTAACCTGGATTGATGATGGATCGTTTGCACATGTGCTCTCTGACCCGCTGCTCTGCCAGGCTGTTACCGTGGCGACAGGAACCTATATTGTACACTGCTGCTGGTTTTATTGCATGTCGAGGTTCCTGTAGATTTTATTAGATGTTTTTCTGTGAGTATGAGCCTCTGTGTTTCGGGAGTTTATATATATATATATATATATATGGTACTGTGTGTGTGTGTGTGTGTGTGTGTGTGTGTGGCAGGGAAACAGAGAGGACGAAGTTGTTGATTGCAGCCCAAACGCAGAAGGTGGTGGAGAAAGAGGCGGAGACGGAAAGAAAGCGAGCTGTGATTGGTAATTTACTGCATTCTTCACGCCACACACACACACACACACACACACACACACACACAGTGTGTCAGAGTTCACTAATTCTCTGCTTATCTGTAATCTGATTCAAAGCGGAGTGTCGACGGTGAGATTCATCATTTAACGGTGAATTATTCATTCATTATCTCCCGCTTTATCCTCTATTAGGGTCACGGGGGGGGGGAGGGGAATGTTCCCCATGCCCATCCAGGGGAGAACTATTGGGGTGCTGGGCAGATACACCCAGGACAGGACGCCAATCTATCACTGGGCACACACTCACTCACACAAACACACTCTATATGGGGCAATTTGGAGAACTCAATTGACTTGAATCCATGTTTTTGGACTGTGGGAGGAAACCAGGACGAAACCTGGACGAAACCCACGCAGACACGAGGAGAACATGCAAACTCCACCCAGATGGGGATTTGAACCCAGATCGGGATGCTGAGAGGCGAACGTGCTAACCACTAAGCCACCGTCCCGCAACGGTGAATTGTTTTTATTTTATTATTTATTTTTTCTTTTTTAGAGGCTGAAAAGATTGCCCAAGTCGCTGAGATCAAATTCAGCCAGAAAGTGATGGAAAAGGAGACGGAGAAGAAGATTTCGGAGATTGAAGGTGTGTATCCATCACCTGCCACCTGTCAATCACCCACCAGCCTAAAAAGACACTCCCTGTAACGCTGTATTATTCACTCCCATTGATACATCCATCCATTATCTATTAGGGTCGCAGAGGGGGGGGTTCCCCATGCCCATCCAGGGGAGAACGTTTCGGGTGCTGGGCAGATAGACCCAGGACAGGGCGCCAGTCTGTCACTGGACAAACACTCACTCACACAGACACACTCTATATGGGGCAATTTTGAGAATTCGGTTGACCTTGATCCATGTTTTTGGACTGTGGGAGGAACCCGGAGGAAACCCACGCGGACACGAGGAGAACATGGAAACTCCACCCAGATGGGGATTCCAAGCGGGAATGACGTAGGTGCAAGAAAAAAAAACTAACTTTGTGTGAACAGTTTGGGGAAGGCCAGTCCAGAGTCCCCAGTCCAACATCGGTGCCTGACCTCACGGATTCCTTCTGAAAGCCTAGTGGTGTGAAACTGTCAGTGCTTTCTTCTTTCACAGCTGTGATGTCATGACTCTTGTGTAGTTGTCCCTAAACTTTTGAATACTTTCTGAATCAGAACTCCGATGTTGGATAAATCCAGACCTCTGATTGGTCTGTGATGAGGCGTATGAAACACAACGCAGACCGTCGAGCAGGTTTTGGAATCACAGGGCCGTTTGTTTCGTGAGCCGATGGTCACGGCTCCGATGGTGGCGTGTGGTTTCGAGGAGATTACTCCACCACCCGCACCGTGTTGTGGTGGTGGTGGTGGTGGGGGGGGGTGTTCAGTGGAACCGGATCATAAGACTTGAGAAAGCTGATTGTAATGAACAGGAGTCAGCCTGAACGCCTCGTACCCTCAGAGGAATCCGCAGAGACGTGACCCGGAACAGCGGCGCGGGTCTGAACGTCTGAACGGAGTCGCGGCGGATTATTGTCTCACGTTGTAATTTAATCCGCAGCTTCACGCCAAAATAAAAGAGAAAAGTAATCCCTCTCTGATCAGGAAACGGGTCGCGAGGAACAATCCCGCCGATTCATTCTGTAAACAGCTGCAGGGCTTCAGCTTTAAAAGACCTTATTATTTATTATTCGTTTTTTTTATTATTATGAGGCCTATCCCGGTCCCGTTCGCTTTCACGCCGTTTGACATGCGAGGTCCTCCGGCAGTCGGCCCGGATGTTCGTTACACGATCCCAGCAGGATTTTTAATATTAAATATTAAATCTGTTCAGATGGGCGGCACGGTGGCTTAGTGGTTTAGCATGTTCTCCTCTCTGTGCTGGGGGATTCCCGGTTCGAATCCCCATCTGGGTGGAGTTTCCATGTTCTCCCCGTGTCTGCGTGGGTTTCCTCCGGGTTCTCCGGTTTCCTCCCACAGTCCAAAAACATGGATCAAGTTAATTGAGTTCTCAAAATTGCCCCATATAGAGTGTGTCTGTGTGAGTGAGTGTGTGCCCAGCGATGGATTGGCGCCCTGTCCTGGGTCTATCTGCCCAGCGCCCAACGTTCTCCCCTGGATGGGCATGGGGTGACCCCACCGCGACCCTAATAGAGGATAAGCGGGAGATAATGAATGAAATCTGTTCAGATTAGAGGTTTAACGGGACGTGAAAGTCACGGTTCGGTTCTCACGGCTGTGTGGACCTGACGGTTCCGTATGAATTACGTCAAGCACTTTGATAAAATTGAAAACCCAGGTCGGTCCGTCCGTCCGTCCGTCCCCCCCCCAAAAAAAAACAACAAATGAATCATATCCCAGGTTTGTTTTTTTTAATATATTTAATTCCAAGTTTGAGTTTTCGCCAGTGGCACGGCGCCTTAGTGGTTGAGCATGTTCTCCTCTCAGCGCTGGGGGTTGCCGGTTCGCATCCCCGTCTGGGTGGGGTTTCCATGTTCTCACTGTGTCCGCATGGGTTTCCTCCGGGTTCTCCGGTTTCCTCCCACAGTCCAAAAACATGGAACAAGGTCAAGTGAATTCTCCAAATTGCCCCATATAGAGTGTGTGTGTGTGTGTCCAGTGATGGATTGGCGCCCTGTCCTGGGTGTGTCTGCCCAGCGCCCGAAACCTTCTCCCCTGGATGGAAACCACCCCTCCACGACCCTAATAGAGGATAATGCGGAAGATAATGAATGGATATATATTATATATATATATATATATTTTTTTTTACCCTAAACCTTCTGTTTGGATGCAGAGTGTTAAATCGAGACGTCAGGACTTTGGGGCGTTATTAAACGCTTGCTCTTGAGCCTTGCCGAAACAGCAGGTGGTTGCTCTGTAGTTACTATGTCAGCAAAATAATCAGGGTTCATCTTTTATTAAAGAATCGGAACCAGAAAAGCTGCTTATAGTTTGTTCTGAACACGACGCACACGTTTAGGATTAAAACGAAAGGTCGGCCAGATGTTCGGCGTTCTCACCGCGAGCTTTTTTTAGGTTCCTGAATTTGCCCCTCTTTCGTTACAGATGGGGCGTTTGTGGCTCGACAGAAAGCTAAAGCAGATGCCGAGTTCTATGCGGGAAAGAAAGCGGCGGAGGCCAACAAGGTAAGCTCCGTTTCGCGGGTCGTAAAGAATCGTCCTTTAAATCATCCCGAACCTCGGTCCTATCCCGTCTCTCTCCCCTGGCCGCAGTTGAAACTGACTCCGGAGTACCTGCAGATGATGAAGTTCAAGGCCATCGCCGCCAACAGTAAGATCTACTTCGGCAGCCAGATCCCCAGCATGTTTGTGGACTCCGGCTCCAGGAGCGCCAAGGTGACGGACGCCGCGTCCGAGGACGTCCTGGACTGACGCCTCCCGCGGGGACGCGCCTGATCACGCACCCCGGCAGGCGTGAGCCTGCGGGCCACACGTCCTCACCGAGCAGCGCTGACCAATCGGACTGCGGGAAGCACGACGCGGGAGGTGCGCGTCACGTAGGTAGCTGTTGTTTTGCCGTGGCCGCCGGCGGGCGTCCGGTCACCCGGCTTTAAGTTCCAGACTGTGTTTTTTTTTTTTTTTTATACACGTTCAGGACGTCGGGTGAAAAGTCCTCGGGGAAGTCAAACCACGCGGCGTGGTCCGAAATCGCCCGCCGCACACTGCGCACCGCCTGCAGAACCGGTCGGCGATTTCGGACTCCACCTCCTCCAGCTTTTTGCAGATTTTTCCAGATTCTTAGTTCTCCGTCTTTGAGAGGTTCACGTAGTTCTAGTTCCTGTTTGATTCACAGTTCTCACTTCGGTTCCAAACTTAAATAAAACCTTTAGAACTCTTAAGTCTCCGGGTTCTGTCTCATTATTTCCTTGCTGCAGACGGAAAGATCGGTGGGAACCATGGGAAGAAGAACATACCAATCACAAAGGATCATTCCTGCACAGAAATCACTCCCAGGAGGCGGGTGCTCGACTTGTCAGTCATTCCCCAAGGCTTGCAATGGTGCTGGATCCTATCCCGGCAATCATCCATCCATTATCCTCCTCTTTATACTATATTAGGGTCGGGGGGGGGTTTGTTTGTTCTCCTCCAAAAATCCTCTGCTTGTCTTTGAGTGTTCTCATCGTGTTCTCACTCCCACGAACCCGACCGGTCCCCAAACGTCCGCCCGTCCTAAATCAGCCTCAGCCGGAGTCTCTATAGTCACCGGTTCCTGACGTTAGAACCGTGTTTTCACATTTTTCGGATGGGTGCAGCAGCTTTCATCGTTTGTAAACGTTCCCGTCTGAGTGGAGAACCCAGACTTGGTTCTTGACGGCATTTCGATGCGATTGCACGGAGGCCCTTGGGGGCCCTGAGGAGAGCCGACGAGCGTTAAACGTTCCTCCCGCGCAGACGGGACCTCGGAGACCTTTGCTCCCGGCTCTTGGTGGTGAGGTATCTCTCTCTGTGGCTCTGGGATTTTCGGTACTTCACCGTCGACTGTGAAACGTTGTTGGAGAACCAGGTCTGGACTCGTGGAGGTCGCCGCGAGGACAAGGCGTGTCTTCTGAGGTTGTAAAGTTAAACGGGGGGCGAGAGGATCCCTCCACTGTCCTTAACGACCTGTTCAGGGAGGAAAGGATGAGACGTGGACGCTGACCTGCCTCACAATCAGCATTCCAATTCATCCCAAATGCATTAGATAGAGGGGGATCTGTGTGGACCGGCCGACATGGATCCAAAAACATGGATCAAGGTCAATTTAATGCTTTAAATTGCCCCATATAGAGTGTGTGTGAGAGTGTGCCCAGCGATAGATTGCCCCCCCCCCCGCGACTCTAACAGAGGATAAAGTGGAGGATGAAGATCGTAACTGAGGAGTCGTTAACTCCCCGTTTTGAAGATCCTAACGAGCTGCAGATCACGATGACACCATCTTTATCGGCGACCTTCTGTTTTTGGGAGGTTCCTGCGTTTCCGGTCGGGTGGAGTGTGTGATGGCGGTCCGTCCGCTGCGTGGTCCTCACCGCAGTCTTTTTCTTTTTAAATTAATTCAAAGTTCTGATTCACTTTAAAGAACTGAAGTTAAAACCGTTTTTATTAAAATGCTGAGGAGAAGAAAAAAACACCTGGCTTTCCAACAACTCGGGCTTTCTTACATAACACACACACACACACACACACACACACACTCACTGCAAACATACACTCTCTGCACACACACACACACACTCACACACACTTTCTTTCTCACAGTGAGATGAGGTCATCGCTCCATTTCCCTGAAATCACATCTTTTCTGACGGTGCAGTTAAATCTTAATTCCGTAAATCTCTTATTCCTCTACTCTTCTGTTCTGTGAGCTGTTTTTTGTTCTGTGGACTGTTCTCTGTAATGTGGACTGTTCTCTGTAATGTGGACTGTCCTCTGTTCTGTAGACTGTCCTCTGTTCTGTAGACTGTCCTCTGTTCTGTAGACTGTCCTCTGTTCTGTGGACTGTCCTCTGTTCTGTAGACTGTCCTCTGTTCTGTAGACTGTCCTCTGTTCTGTGGACTGTCCTCTGTTCTGTAGACTGTCCTCTGTTCTGTGAGCTGTAAGGATAAGTTGGTGAGTTTTTGAGTGGCGAATACAGAGTGGGTGAGTTGGTGATTGGGTGAGGGTGAGTGGGTGAGTTGGTGAGTGGCTGAATACAGAGTGGGTGAGGGTGAGTTGGTGAGTGGCTGAATACAGAGTTGGTTAGGGTGAGTGGGCGAGTTTTTGAGTGGAGAATACAGAGTGGGTGAGTGGGTGAGTTGGTGAGTGGCTGAATGGTGAGTGGGTGAGTTGGTGAGTGGCTGAATGGTGAGTGGGTGAGTTTTTGAGTGGAGAATACAGAGTGGGTGAGTGGGTGAGTTGGTGAGTGGCTGAATGGTGAGTGGGTGAGTTGGTGAGTGGCTGAATGGTGAGTGGGTGAGTTGGTGAGTGGGTGAGTGGTGACGCCGCCGCTGTCCTCACCTGCGAGCTCATGAAGGTCAGCTTGTTGGAGGCCCTTATCTTTTAATGGTGGTATTTATGTTTGTGAATTGTTCTGCAGTTCTCTGAGTTCTACAGACCCAGATCAGACCCAGATCAGACCCAGATCAGACCCAGATCAGACCCAGATCAGACCCAGATCAGACCCAGATCAGATCCAGATCAGACCCAGATCAGACCCAGATCAGACCCAGATCAGACCCAGATCAGATCCAGATCAGACCCCTTCTTTCTCGCCGAGGAGCTCCAAACAACGGGGGACTGTTTTTACCTGAATGATGGCGTAAGATCACAGAACATCAGACTCACAGACGTTACTGCTGATAAAACGGGTTCTGTTTGAGGCTTCAGTGTGAGATCCTGTTTTGTTCAGTGCAGAGCTTCGGGGGGGGGGGCTGGTTGTTTGTGTCTGGGGGGGGGGTGCAGTGTATGCTGAGTATTCAGAGGATCTGACATCTGGCTGTAATCAGACCAGACAGATTTCAAACGGTTGGATGAAGCTGCTGCATCTTTGTAAGTAGAATCTTTCAATTATTATGGGATGTCGAGTTTTATGGGGCAGTTACAGAACAGGCTTCTGAGGTTTGGAATGTGGGGGCTTTCGGCACCATCCTGCACAAGCTCCACCTTTACAGCAGCCTTAACATGCTTATAACTAAAGGTCGCTTTATTAGTTCCACCATGGACTTGGGTTCTAGTTCTGCAGTTCCATCTGTCTGTTCCTCCACCTCCTCTACATACATGTTAGTCACTCGGTTCTCTAATGATCCAGACCCCCACAGAGCAGGTATGCTACTATTAGGGTGGTATTTTGGCAATGAAGAGTTCATCACAAACACAGAACAGCAATTCAGGAAATAAGTTAAATTATAAGTCTCATAAGCGCCCCTAGTGGATGAAATCAGGGGTGAAAAAGACTTTAAAATAAGATATAACTCTTTATTAAGGGCAAATTTACAATCTTAGCAACACAGTGAGAGTGATTGGGAAAGTTAATTAAAAAATTTATTTGTAATATATCTATTAACAGAAGTAATTATTCATTCACTATCTTCCACTTTATCCTCTAGTAGGGTCGTTGGGGGGGGGGGGGGTTTCTCCATGCCCATCCAGGGGAGAACGTCTCGGGCGCTGGGCAGATAGACCCAGGACAGGGCGCCAATCCATCGCTGGGCACACACTCACTCACACCGACACACTCTATATGGGGCAATTTTGAGAATTCAATTAACTTGATCCATGTTTTTGGACTGTGGGAGGAAACTGGAGAACCCGGAGGAAACCCACGCAGACACGGGGAGAACATGGAAACTCCACCCAGATGGGGATTCGAACCGGGAATCCCTAGCGCTGAGAGGAGAACGTGCCAAACCACTAAGCCACCGTGCCGCCCAGTCCTGCATAATTATAAAAAATTAAAAAAAAACATTAAACATACGCGGGTGGCGGCTGTTTAACAGAATTTACAGATCGTGCTGTTCTAACGGAGGCTCTTTCGACACCCACACGAGGACCTGCCCCTGAGTTCCTGCCCCGCCGTGTCATCCGATCCTTCAGCCTTCATCTCCCTTCAGCTCTGCCCCCTCAGCTCGGCGCGCAGTCAGTGGAGCCGACGGAACGTCCCGAAGCTCGGGATGCGCTCGGAGCCGCGCTCTCAGCCCGGACGCCCGTGACTCCCCGCCGCTGGGCTCACCCGATGCCGGATCCGAACCCGTCGCCCGCCGGCGACGCCGCGCTGCTGCTGCAGCCCGCCTGGGAGTGGATGCGCGCCCGGCTCGGGGCGCACGGGGCGCCGCTGTGGAGCGCGTGTGTGGCGCTGGCGGCGCACCTGGTCCTGTCGGCGCTCTTCCTCGGTCTGGACCTGCTGAGCCCCAGCGCGCCGTGGCTCCGGCGGCACAGGCTGCGGGGCGAGCCCGTCAGCGTGCGGCGCTGGTGCCGCTGCCTCGGGCGGATCTGCTGCCGGTACGCGGTGGGGGTGCTGCCGGTCAGCGCGGGCATGCACCTCGCGAGGACGCGCTCCGGCCTGGAGCTGCAGAGGGACGCGCCGCCGCTCGGCACCGTCTGCGCGGAGTGTCTGTCCTGCCTGCTCGTGTTCGACACGCTCTTCTTCTTCATCCATTACACCATGCACAGGTGAGCCAATTTAATCTCCCATCACACACCGCGCGTCATGAACAGGTAACCAGCCAGCTGGAGACACACTCAGCACACAGTTCTCCTTTGGATCTTGAGCCATGGGCTTGGAGTTAAGGAACCAGCCTTGTGACCTGAAGGTCCCCACCAGGCACCCTGGATGAAGTGCCCTTGGGCAAGGCACCGAACCAAAATTGCTGACCGCGTGCCGTATTCAAGGCTGCCCACCGCTCCGGGCACATGTGCTCACTTTGCCGGTGTGCGTACATAGGAGTGTGTGTCTCACTGCACGGATGGGTTAAATGTGGAGGACAAATTTCTCTTTGGGTGTGTGCAGATCAGGCAAATAAATCACATCTGTTTAAGATTTTGGCCCGTTGTTTGGAAGACTTGTTATAAATCAGTGTTCAGTGTCATCAGAGACCTCACAGCTTCCATCCATTCATCCATTATCTTCCACTTTATCCTCTACTAGGGTCGTGGGGGGGATTTCCATTCAGGGGAGAAAGTTTTGGGCGCTGGGCAGATGCACCCAGGACAGGGCACCAATCTATCACTGGGCACACACTCACACACACACACTCTATATCTGTAAAATTTACTTTTGGACTGTGAGAGGAAACCGGAGAACGCGGAGGAAACCCACGTGGACACGGGGAGGACATGGGAACACGGGAAAGATTGATATTCGAACCGGAAATCCCCAGCGCTGAAAGGAGAACATGCTAAACACTACCCCCACAGCTTCATATCAGATTGATGGTATAAATAAATAAAAAATGTCTTTGACATTCAAATCCCTGGAAGTTATTACAACCCTATTTGCACAAGCATTAAAAACAGCCCGGGGTTCACAAATCCCCCGATTCAAGCCAAAAATAACAGCAAAATCGGGTCGGGGGATAACAAACTGTTTCAGTTTTTTTTTCCAAGTCTCTGCGGTTAAAACTTCTTTACTTCTCTTGAAACTGTTTTGATTATGGGATTTAATGACTTATTAGTTTGAAATGAAAAGAAAATAGTGCCTTCATAACTTCATAACCAATTAGCCAGATGGTCATGGGTTCAATTCCCGAGCAAGGCTTTGTCTGTGTGATGTTTGCATGTTCTCCAGGTTCTGGTCGAGTCTTTGTCCACTGAAATCTGCTCATAGGAATCGCCATTATTTTCCACGAAGTGTAATCATTTGCCTGACAGTCGTATATTTATTTTTTGTTCTTGTCTCTGTTCATTAAACCTGTCCCCCCGTCTGTTTCTCAGGAACCTGTGGCTGTATTCAAAGTTCCACTGCTCTCACCATGTCAACAGAGACCCTTTCGCGCTGGCGGCGCTGGATTCCAGCATCCTGGAGCTCATAGTGCAGCAGGCGCTGGCCATACTGAGCACCGTGCTGGTGGACTGCCATCCGATGAGCGAAATCCTGTTTCATTTGCTCAACATCTGGCTGGCGGTGGAGGATCACTGCGGCTATGACTTTCCCTGGGCAACACACAGACTCCTGCCCTGTTTCGGAGGCCCTCCTTTCCACCAGGCCCATCATCACCACTTTAATGGAAACTTCGCACCGTATTTCAGACACTGGGATCTGATCTTTGGGACGGCACTGAACACTTGAGTGGAATAATTCCGTGGGACTGAAGCACATGCGCCGCAGAAGTCTGTAATGTGTTGTCACCTAAAGAACACTGCAGGCTTAAAGGTCTTTATTTCTAGAGACGTTCTTCTGTTTCCTGAGAAACCTTTATATAAACGTGAAGTCATGTTTAAGCCCTGCTTCATCTAAATCTCACCCCCTTCATAGTTTGCACTCTGTGAGTGGACTTTAAAGGCTTTAGTGGACTTCGTCTTTCCTGCTGCACACCCACCGCCTCTTTTAACCAGCCACTCATTTTATAGGTCATTCAAATGGATTTTGTCGTTTTGGAGTTCTGTTAGTTCCTCTGTTCTCTGATGAACAGGACCATCGACAGAGCCGGTGTTATTAGGGCGGTGGATGATTCTCAGTACTGCAATGTCAGTGACAAGGTGGTGCAGTGGTGTTAGTGTGATCTGACAGGAGAGCTCTCCCATTCCCTAAATGTTGTGTAATGCAGTTCATTCAAAGTTTAAGTCTCACAATTGACTAAAGTAATGTTGTTATTAAGGCGAGTTAGTGTTCGTGGTGTTGGCTTTCCTGAACCTAATAATTAGGGTGACCAGATTCCAATTCACCAGATGTGGGACAAAGACTATATTTGTGTGGGACAATGTGGGAAACCAAAGCACTCCCATATATATATATATATTGTGTGTGTGTGTGTGTGTGTGTGTGTGTGTGTGTGTGTGTGTGTGTGTGTGTAAAACTGCAGTCTGACTTCGAAAAACAATGCGGGACGTCTCAATTTGCGGGACGCGTGAAAAGTAACGAAATTGCGGGACAAAGCGGGACATCTAGTCACCCTATTAATGATTTAAGAGCTGGATATTTAACACAGAACGCTGTTTTAATGCACATTCACGGCTCGTCAGAGGCAGCTAGGCATCATTAAAACTCAGTATGAAGTGGCAGTTCAGCACCAAGAAACACCGCCAGAACACTGAAGTCAGAGGTTCCATCAGCCCCCCCCCCCCCCCCCCCCCC
>JAFMOD010000364.1:74437-100179 GCA_019802435.1 Corydoras maculifer
CAGGTCCTTTATAAGTCCCTGCACCAGGATCAACATCCCATAATAATCCACATCAGGATTCCGCTCAGGGGCAGCTGTGAGAACTCGATTTGGACCTCTGCCTGCGACGCACAATAAAGATCTGCTTAAAAAGCATTGCAGCGTCTCAGCGCTGCATTTTTTCTCTTGTGTCTGAAGGAAACTGGCTGTTCACCAGCGAGTGCTCCGGTGCCTCGGTGCCTCGGTGCCTCACCGTCTCACCGCCTCAGTGCCGCAACGAGACAACAAAGTCACACTTTCCTACCATTAAACCAGAGCAGGACCGAACTGGGATGAACACGCACCACAGCGGTCGCTCTGACGTCAAAGCCCTATGTCCATGTCTCCTGGCGTCTGATGCAGTTCATGGGGATAGTTTTTCCCTCCTGTTACATCAAAATGAAAATGTATGTGTCGTGTTTTAGGTGATTTACACAGACAGCGTCTTTCACACAATCTCAGCTATTATTGGCGTGTTCAGATTAAAGGCATTACGATTTTTAAGACATTAACTCTTTTACACTGACCTTAAGTCCCTCACTTTATGGACAAAGGTGTTGCGTCACATTAAACCTATGGGACATTTTATAATGTCACGCTGAAGAAGGTCTCACGGTTATAACTCTGAGTTCGGTGGGACTGAAGGACACATTTACATTCTGTCTTTTATATGTAAGTCTGTGCTTATAGAATGTATGTTTTTTTAGAATGTGGAAAAAGCTTTTTAGTGATGATCTTGATGTTTAAACAGACTGTACATCACTTTAGTATTTTAAGAATTTCACACACTCCTGCACAACGATGGGTCAAACCCATCAACTTTAGGCTGTTTTAATGAGGAGTCGCCACAAAGGGACGCGTCGCAAAACGCGCAAAATAAGATGTTAGGACAATTTGGCATCCCCAGTTTCTTTATGAACATTGAAAGTTTTCCTCTCTGTAAATCGAACCCAGGCCCAGCTTGCTGTGAGGTGGACGCCCTTCTTAAAGTGCATCATTTCCTAAAGTGTTTAAACCCTAAATAGTGCTTTACACAATTTTTTTCATCATCAGAATCAAAAGTCATGTTTGACTTTCTCCTTCACATTCACGCAGATTCCTCTGGTCCAACATCGGTGTCTGATCTCAGAAATGCTTTTCTGGAGAAATAATCAAAAGGGTCCCCAATAATCATGGAAATTTTTTTTTAAAAGCGTGCAATAGGCCTTTTTTCCACATGGTGTGTTTGTGTTTGTAAAGATTTTGTATAGATGTGTTGAAGTTTTATATTTACAAGAAGATCATGTAAGCGAATTCTTTTCACGTCCTGCTTCTTGCTTCTTAACACAAATGCTGCACTTGATACAGAGTACGTGTTCAGAGGATCATTAAAAGATTTATATTCTATGGTTATGAGTTCGGCCCATTTCTTTTTAGCGTCTGTGTTTGCTGAGAAAACTGCAGTTCAACACAAATCACAAGCTTTTTGAAGAAACCACGCTCCTGTAAATACAAGAGTTTACATTTCCATCTACATTTAGTCACTTAGCAGACGCTTTTATCCAAAGCAACTTACAAATGAGAACATTTATTTATTATTATTAAGAGTTTATTGCATTTAGTGTCAAACTGTTGCTTTCAAACAACATCGGTTTCTTTAAAGCGGTAATTAAAACAACGTGCAAGGCTGTGATTCTGGACGATGTTGCAGGTCGCAGCGCCGTGGCTCCCACAAAACCCACATGTTCCACTCGCATTACAGTTCTAAAAGAAAAGTCATTTCAATTGCCTCACATAGGGGTTTGTCACAAGCCACACAAATACTCCAACATTGAAACATGGCGTGCTCACATGGCCTCACCGTTAGATCATGTGTTAATTTCGTTCTTAAAAACTTTGTGGGGCAATTTATAGGAATGTGATGATTTAACTTTTTACCCCGACTCACTGAAATGCTGCAATCGTGTAATTACCCGTTTACCTCACCGCTCATTCACCGCTCGACTCCGGCTGAAGAGCAAGAGGACGAAGTTCTTTAGAAACGCGGTTCTGTTTGTTGGAACCCGTTCGTGAAAATCCACGTTCACATTCACAGGAGCCAACAAACACCAACTCTGCAGTTCCGTTGTGTTATTGTTTTTTTGTAACGTGAGAAGTTTTGGCAAAATGAAATCCTAGACTTGGTCAGCTTTATCAAAAGTCAACTTTGAAAGTTCAATCACAAACTTTTTCTTTGAAGCTATTCTTCTTATTAAAGTAATAATTTGTGCATTAGCAGTGAGGTTCAGTCCGATACATCATTTAATAACCACATTGGAGTTTAATATTCTGAGAGGCATAATTTTATCTGTCGTTATGTGTTTGTTTAACGCTGATAGAGTATTTTTTATTAATAAGTTGGAACGTCAAATGCATGTCACTGTTCTTTATTAGCTTTCTATTCGTATTATTCTATTCACTGTTTTTTCCAAGGCATCTCCTGCCAGAATTTTGAAGTTTACTTCCTTTGCTTCTCATTTTTGAAGCCCCTCGAGGTGAAAATGCCTGTTCACAGAAATGTACAGGAACAGAAGCATAAAACCAACACAAGATTGACCACAGACACACCTCAAACTACACACACAAACTTTATTGTTATAACTTGTAAGGTTTGTTACTGTTTGTCAAAAACATTCTTTACCTTTTCTGTAGTGACCCAGAGGATCGAATATCAGTCATCAGTTCAGGTCATCAGGGAAGGGCAGTGATTTTTTTAATGCTGGTTACAGAACATACATACAAACATACAAGCTTGAAAAATTACATTAATCAGTTTAACAAGTTTTCATTACCACATACCAAAAGAAACCCATAAAACACACAGTGTTTTGTATGTTCTCCTTTTGTTAACATGTATAAGAGCTGCATGGACAACAAAAGTTGGTGCAACATTCAATGATCCATGTTACTCAGACTCTTGTCTGTTATGTCAGAATCTTTCAAAGCGTACCCTGTGATGTCTCTAATTGACTTTTCATGACATAAAAAATATTATTAAAAAATAAAGAATTGAAATTAATTGAAAACAGTGTTATTTTAAAGTTCATGGTGTTTCATTTGTAACATTTTACAGCAAAATATCTAAAAAAATTTTGGTTTTGTTCATGCAGCTGCTTCATTTCTAAAGCAAAACTTCTTTATACTCAGACTTTAAAGATAAGACATGTTTCATATTCATTCACCTCAACGTTCTTTCACAACTATTCACACACATAACCAATTTACAGAAGCAAATCTGGGAAACCGGCCAAATGCCATGTGAAAAACTTTGTAAATATAAAAGGTTCTTTTCAGGTTCAAGAACATAGTTTGCATTCTAGAAAAATTTAAAAGTATTAAAAAAATTTTTTTTTTTTTTAAAAGTGATGCTCAGACAAAATAGATCCAACGTTACAATGGAAGCTGGGATTTAATGAGCCACTGAAAGATTACTATGGGTAATGTACACCAAAGCGGGCCTTCAAATGATCCCTGAGGCACCCCAGGGCACAAAATAGTCTCGGTTTCCTTTTAGTTATAAATCACGTTCTGGTAGTAAGAACAAGTTCAGATCTGTAGCTGTTTAATACAAAAAACATAAAGTGTGTATTACATGAAAAAAACTATATGATGGAACCCTGAGCGGTGATCAACAGAATGCTGGCAATATATCAGAAACGCGTGGTCTGTGTGAGTGATGGAGAAAAACTATTAAAGTGAAGAAATGTTAGGTGGTGAGAATGCTGGATGTGAAGGATGTAAATTCCAGGCAGATTGAGGTCAGTGTTATAATCAGTACTGTCAGGACCCCCCCTGAGGATTTGTGTACAACTGAGACGGCCCACAGAAGTTCAGAAAACTTTGGGTTTTTAAAAAAATTTCCCAGTTCGGTGTAATTTCTGTTTCCCATGCTGATTTGGGTTCCTCCCACATCCCTCCCATTCCTGACAGGCCAAGACCACACAATGCGGTTCCAGTTGTTCACTCGTACTTATAGTTGTTATAAATAACTAAAAGACTGCAGAGGGGGGCTATGCTTTATTTTGGGCAGAATCTGTTTCTGATCTTCAGCTCAGTTTACGGCTAAACTGGTGTTTTGGTTTTGATTGATGCACATCTGGAGCTCATGCCTGTTGTGACTTGTGTAAACAGAACAACACTGACATGCTTTAAAGCAACCGAACATCAGGGTAAAACCAATGATGAGCTCGGCCAAAAGTATGTGGACAACCAAGACGTTTGTTGGATTCAGATAAACTATATAGACAAAAGGATTGGGACACTCAAACATTACACATACATAGGCTTTTAAACAGCTATTAAACTTTAGTAGCGCCACACACCTACATAACATCTGCTGTCTGAGGAAATCTAGTGGCATCATCAAGGACCCCCACTCACCCTAGCCACTGCCTTTTCTTGCAGTTGCCGAGTGGGAAGAGGCTCAGAAGCTTAAAGACCAGAACCAGCCGGTTTAGGAACAGCTTCTTCCCACAGGCAACCAGACTGAGGAACGGCCAATAGATCTGTGAACTGCTTATACTCAGACAATTTCCACCTACATACATACCGCACATTGCACTTTACTGCACAGCACCCGCATACACTCTCACCTACACCCTCTTCCATACCCTTCTCATATTTTATATTTTAAATTTTTATATTTTAAATTTAACACGCTGGAGGGATTATATCAATTTGAAAATTATATCTCTCAACTGGTCTGGGAACACCTCGGGGTTCCCTCAGTCGAGCTGGTGGAGGTGGCTGAGGCGAGGGAGGTCTGGGTCTCCCTACTTCGTTTGCTGCCCCCGCGACCCGAACCCCGGATAAGCGGAAGATAATAGATGGATGGATGGATATTTTAAATTTATTTAAAATTTATTGTATATTTTCTATATCTGTAAATATTGCTTTTTTTTTTTGCACAGTTGTGGGTGCTTGCTCATAATTTTCTCACTAACCAGTACCCCAGTCCTAGATGATGTGACAATAAAAATCCTTGAATCGTTGAACACAACACACACTAAATCACCACCAGCAGTGGTGTCACTGCAGTACTGAGAATCATCCACCACCCTAATAACACCTGCTCTGTGGGGGTCCTGATCATCTGAGAACAGAGTGAAGGGGTCTAACAGAGTATGGGGTGAATGTAACACGTTCTCCATCTGTACAAGTTCATTACATTAAGTAAACTTTACACTTAACAGTAGAACCCGAAATTAAGTGATCAAATGAATCCCAGATCAGCTACATGTGTGCGGTTTTCTGTTCCTATAATTGAAAACGGGTTGAAGATGCAAGCTGTGGTTTGATGTGCACATCCTCCTGAACTCCCACGGCTTCGTAAGCTGTGGTGTTCAGTGCAAGAGCTTCCATATGAAGCATTTAGCTCATTTCTGTGCAAATGCCCTGTATTTAAAACGTTCATTAATGCATAAAGCACCTTCATTATAAGGTTTATAGTAAATCCAGGCCGTTTATTAACTCTGAGGACTTTTAAGGAGTGAAAACGGTGGGCTTGGACACATAAAACGATCCACTGTATAATTCATTCATTCATTATCTTCCGCTTATCCTCTATTAGGGTCGCAGTGGGGTTCCCCATGCCCATCCAGGGGAGAACGTCTCGGGCGCTGGGCAGCTAGACCCAGGACAGGGCGCCAATCCATCGCTTGGCAAACACTCACTCACACAGACACACTCTAAATGGGGCAATTTTGAGAATTCAATTAACTTGATCCATGTTTTTGGACTGTGGGAGGAAACCGGAGAACCCGGAGGAAACCCACGCAGACACGGGGAGAACATGGAAACTCCACCCAGATGGGGATTCGAACCGGGAATCCCTAGTGCTGAGAGGAGAATGTGCTAAACCACTAAGCCACCGTGACCACCCACTGTATAATATACAGGATAAAGACTTTACAATTAAATGATGTATAATAATGAAATCGAGAGTTCTACCTCGTGTTTTTTTTTTTTTTTTGTATTATCAAGCTCGGCCAAAACGACTGATTAGCATGAAGTTTAATTTGGCATAATTGTCTTTAATCATTCATTCATTCATTATCTCCTGCTTATCCTCTATTAGGGTCAAGGTGGGGTTCCCCATGCCCATCCAGGGGAGAACGTCTCGGACGCTGGGCAGATACACCCAGGACAGGCCGCCAATCCATCGCTGGGCACACACTCACTCACACAGACACACTCTATATGGGGCAATTTGGAGAATTCAATTAACTTGATCCATGTTTTTGGACTGTGGGAGGAAACCGGAGAACCTGGAGGAAACCCACGCAGACACGGGGAGAACATGGAAACTCCACCCAGATGGGGATTCGAACCGGGAATCCCTAGCGCTGAGAGGCGAACGTGCTAACCACTAAGCCACCGTGCCGCCGTCTTTAATCATCCAAATTATCATTTAGTAATATTTGGCGTGTTTACTGACAACTGTAGAATTAAACACGCATCCTAATCATGTTAATTGCATATTAATTGTTGGTGAAAAAACGTAAAGTATTTAATCGTTTTCGTACATCGTCACTGCTAATGTTTATGTATGTACCTCAGTCGTCCACTAGGGGGCCACATTGTTTTTATTATTATTCACAGAAAGTGAAGCTGCAGCGAAAACCAACGTTTTGGTTGATTTTTTAACACAAAAACAGTGTTGACGACCGAAGGACACGAATAATAAATAAACTGGACAATAATACGAGGTTTATGCTTTTACAGCTGTAATAAAATTCACTTCCATGGAAAGAATTTGCAAAGGAGTGTCAGGCTGTGAAAGTAATAAGATATATTACATGGCCAAAAGTAACGGGCCCCATTGGTTTTATCATTAAATTTGGGTGTTTTGGTCAGTTCTATTGTCACAGATGTATAAAATCAGGCACCTTGTATTGCAAATTGGACAACTGTATGCTTTCTAATTAGTGGAGACTTTTGGAAAGGGTCCATTCCTGCTTTGTGACTGTGCCGAACTAGAATAAAGATTGCAGTACAGGCCCTCTCATTCCACATCAGAGTCTGACCTCCCAAATGCTACTCTAAATAAACATAGAAAATCTTCACAGAAACATAAATGCTGTTATTGGCGCGGGGGGTGTGGGGGGTGGGGTCTGTAGGTGTAATGTTTAAATATTACTTTACATTTATCCATATGGTGAAGCTAAAGGTCGAAAGTTGTACAAATCCAATAAATAATTATGAAAGCTGCCCACATTCTTTCGATTTAAATGCATTGCATTGCCGTAACAGTTTTTCTCTCGCATACCTTTCCATGTGCATTACATTTGTCCATGTCATGCAGGCCTCTCTGGCAGGGATCAAGCTGTTCTTGGTCGTTGCAGAGTGTGTGTGTGGGTTCGGGTTTGGCAGCCTCCCTGCAGTCCCACACGTAGCCCACTGTACTCTGTGGAAATGAGAGCACGCTCTTGTGACGTCCCTGCCGGCGTGCAGACCCTCTATCGCTGCCCTCATCATGTTATCTCTGCATCCCGCCGTTGGCTGAATGGAGTCGAGCAGCTTCGAACCTCATCCAGACCTCCTCCTCCTCCATTAAGGGCAATTACAGCATATCCGCAGCATAAGTAAATACACACGTTGCAGAGCTTCAGTTCTTTCATTCTGTCCTGAGACAGCATCCTGTCAGAAAACAGTAGCATGCTGTTAATTCAGACATTCAGACATCAGTAACGTCAGTTCTGATTGGTTCAGTACATGAGGCACAACAACACCTTACGGTGACGTTTGTCCCCCCCCAAAAAAAGCCTGGAAATAGTTTTATATAGTAAATAAATACAAATATTTGATTGCATAGACAGCTGAAGGCTGTTGGCTTTTGGGGTTCGACTTGTACGTACGTCTCGTTGGTCATGTGCAAATATTTTACAACTTTCCATTTCAACACAACAAAGTGTCGTTTGTCATCAGCTGACAGAGTCCAGATGTGCATCTCTATAAGAATTGTAAATAATCTTTTAATGAGACAAGCTCAGAGGTTTTAAGTGGTCCAAAAAAGGGGTTAGGGATATTTTTGTCCTGGTGCTTGAACCCTCCTAAATTTAGCTTTTTAGGAAAAAAGAAAAAGAAAAAGAAAAACTCTCAAAACATGAAACCGGAAACACGAAGGTTCAGACAGATGAGAGTCAACACAATTCTGGAATCTTCACCCTTAGATTCTTAAAATGTTACACACTACATCATCATTCCTAACAAATATTTGTGAAAACAGTTTAGGGAAGGCTCTATCAGGCTCCAACAGTGTGACTAAGAAAATGAGTTCCCTATGGTCGTTGTTTAAAACAGGAATTGTGACTTTTAAAACACAGTGATGGACATAGAACAACTCACCAACAAAACAGGTCCAGCTGGCAGCATCCTGAGGATAACATCCTGTAAGCACTCATAAGTGATTAGAAGATGACCAACACAAAAAAAGGCGCGAATTTTTTGCCTGAATCCATTTTATGGTCATCAGTAAAATCAGGAAGGTTGTTAATTAAGGAGAGTGTGTGAACACAGTGAAAACTCAGATGTCTAATGTTTATAATGTATTTATTTAAACAGGAATACCATACAAACTTAAACACAATAAATTTAATAAATTAATCTCAATAAATAGGCTTTTCCCCTTTAAGCAGCAGTATATAAAAAAAAATCATAACTCAGGAGCTCCGTGATGTGGACATGTTTGCAGAAACTTCCGTTTTGCATAATCCATAGTCATTTAGATTTAAAGGCATTGTAGGATATTCAGTTTCTCACAGTGGTGATGGGAGACGAAGTTCACGAGTGACATATTAAATAAAAAATCGATTGGTAAGCAGACCGCGGTGCTCATTAAACGGGTAATGAGTTTCTACATTAGTTGGGATGAACAGAAGCAGGTAATGTTTTACAGTGTAAATTAATACTGTTTGCAAATTCCCTTTAACTATGAACAAAAAAAAAATACATGGAAATTTGTTAAGAGCTGAACTTAAAGCTTTGTGTTGATGTTTTGTAAATGACGACTTCAGTTAGACACTGTTAATACAGCTTATTTTACATAAGGGGTTGATTTGGTTTACTACAAGCAACCAGAATTGTAACAATAATTCTGTTTGCTTTCATTACAAGTCGCTCTTACATTATAGTCATTATAGTCGCTCTTACACCATCGAACAGAATACAAGACACGAGCCAAATGGAAGCATATTTTTTGGGTGTAACACAGGGGCGTGGGAGCCAACGTGTAAATAACGATCCCACCCGGTTACACTGGGTTGGGTTCGAAGCCGAAGTAATGTTTTCAGCCTAATGGAATTTCGGCAGCCCTCACAGTGACCTCCCCGGTTGCTTGAAATGGCCACTTGCATGTTTCTCAGCCCCGACACCTTCTTATCGAGTCCTGGGAGCTCAGCTTGCACGGCATGCAAGGCAACAGGACGAAGATAACCCCGTGACCTCTACCCTTCCACCTCACAATCACCATCACCCCTGTGATGCGGTATGGTGCCTCGGCCGTTGGAGAGAGAGCATGGGACTTCCTCCATCTGCTGCTCTGCTTGTCTCATGGGTCTGATAGAGCAGCGGGAGTCCAAAAAAAAAGTGCTGCTTTCTTTGAAAGTTAGACAACAAAAAAGCAAGTGCTGAGGTAACGCATGATGAAGAGTTCTCAGAGAAACGAAAGTAGAATATGCATCAAGATGCGTCTTACAGGATGAATGTTCTTTATTTTGTCCTCAACTCTGAAGCCTCGAGGAGGTGTTCCGGTCGGCGGTTCAGTATTTGGACGCAGGTCCATGCTTCGCACCTCTTCTTTCCTCCAAAACTCCCTCGATAGCCAAGCCAAGTGTCGCATCCGATGGCGTGCATCAACTGCAGGAAGCAGTGTATTGATACAGGGCAGGGAAAGATTGGCGGTTTTCACAGGCCTTGCGTCGCCAGGGTCAAACGAATGACCCCATAAGAGTTTGGAGTCCGTGGGTCCTCTGAAATCCGAATTCGGCTTTTGACTTTCAACATATTCAGTATTTCCATTGCAAACTGCAGGAGTGTAACCGCATGGCAGAAAACTACAACTGCCTTTTGCAGAAACCATTATATAGAGAGTTCCCCCTTGATCAAAATAATTGGGTTATATCTTTTTTTATACCATGTCCAATACTGCAGGAACAGTAAATATGCTCGGACACACGTCCTGGTTTTTGGCCTGCTGTCCAAAAAAAATGACCTTTCCTCTGGTTTCTGGTTTCTTTACAGTTTTTTTTTCTTCTTTTACTAAAAACCTTATTAACAAACTCTGTGTCCGGTTCCTTGAGGACTATCTGCATCCACATTCAGAAACTACCATACCTTCATACTTGTACTGGTACGTGACCACCCCTGTATCATCCAGATAAAGCAGCGAGATGGGATCGAGTTTTGTGGGAACACAGCAGGCTTTGGAAACGGTCTTTGGACTTTTGAGGCTGATCAGAGTCTGTACGATGGCATGCTTGGTCGGGGTCACTTGTTTGGTCAGTGGATAGGTGCAGACTCCGGCACATTCATACGCCTCATAACCCTGAGGCTCCAAGATCCAGGAGTCCCATCCGATGTCTTTGAAGTTCACATACAGCGAGCCCCGCTTGCACTGGTACCCCTTCGCATTCCGTCTTTTCCTGGAGCTTGTGTCATAGATGAGGTTGGAGCTCATTTGAAGAAGAGCTGCTTCATCTGGTTCCTCCTCCTCCTCTTTGTTCGGACTTCCTTGGCCATTAGTCCCAACTCCCTCGGTGAGGTACAGGAGTTCCACCCCAATGTTCTCATTCTGACCCGGCATTTCGTGTTTGATCATCTCACTCAGCTCCTGTTTTTCTCCCCGTTGATCTGCGCTCTGGTCGTTGGAGAAGATGATGATGAGAGGTTTGTGTCTCTCCTCGGGGCTGGTATCGATTTTCATGTCCCCATCCGTGGCGGCGCCATCGAGATCAGTCGCATTCTGTGGGTTCAGACTTGCAATGTGGACCTCCAACCTGTGGGTGGTGCCGTGGTCGGATTTGCGCCACTGCTGTATGGCGGCGGTCAAGTCGAAGGTCTCCCACCCGTTGCCTATTCCGTAAACATGCCGAGAGGCCAGTTCCACCAACTGAGCTCTCTCTCGGACATCATTCCGTGGTCCCGACCAGCTGAGGTTCCGAGGCACCACCTCGTAGACGCTTACTTTGCGGTCGACGCCAGCGTAAAGCTGTCTGTCGTTCTGGACCAGGGTGTAAAGACGGAGCTCCGCTGCCATGACCCGCTCGTGATGCGGGATGGAAATGTTGAAGAGCAGTGGGTGCAGCCTCACGCCGTCAGGTCCCACGTTGCTTGGAGTCGATTCTGAGAGTGGCAACAGCAACAACAACATGCATTAAAATGAGTCTCCTCACAATAAAACTCTTAAACAGAACAAAATAAACATGGCTTGAGAAAATGTCGAGCTGTATTGACATCAAATTGATGTAAAGAACAATTCTCAGGTGTAAATACCTACGATCATTATATACATAAATTAAAAATATTTTTATTAAATATCATGCAGTTACTTGTTCACCGCCACCTGATGATGAGGACCAGCTAATTAAACCGAGATCAACCAATTACCTTCGTTTTCAAAGCTCCGCACGATATTAGCAGACGGCATGGAGGTCCGATCATTGGCAAACCGGTTGTACAGTTCCAGCATGTACTCTGGCGGCTCCACCCGCGGTGCCCCGGGTTGCATCGGCGGTCCATGCCCCGACAGGTTGAAGGTTCGGAGAAACTCTCCCCGCAGTTTGTCCAGCATCTTCTGCACGTCCACCTCAGTATCCTGCTCTAGGAGCAAAGGGTCAACGACTCCCCCTCGGCCATCATCGAGTCCCAGAGCGGTCCGGCGCACCTCTGGAGAGCCGATGGGGCTGGAATTTCCAGAAAGTGGCCCGGCAATGAGGAGGAGGAAGGTGAGGCGATGCATGCTGTTGGTCGGAGAACGTTTCCAGAGCTTGGGTGCAGGCATGTTTGAATAGAGGAATGTAGGGAGTGCGTCAAAAGGTTGGCATGGAAGAGAGTTTAATACTATGGTGGAGCAAAAGAAGTAAGCCTTAAATCCCAGAGTTGAAATCTATTCCTCAGTGAAGGTTCTCCGCTTGGTAGTTCCTCGCCTGAAAGTCAGAAACATTCTTCAGCATCGTGCCGAAGGATCACGGTCTCGGTCCTGTTTGCTGGTCTCCAATTTCAGATAGCAGCCACTTATTTATCCGTATACCATTTGATTTGCACTTGATGTCTGAAGAATGCAGCTTGAGGTTTGGCTTCACTGAGTTCCACTGTGGCATCTCCTGCGTGGTTTCCTCTCGCTCACGGACTGGCTGTCTCCTGCTTTCTCTTGGTCTCTTATCTATGAACTGGGAAGCTCTGCTTTTCACTGTGGATGGTCTGTGTGTGTGTGTGTGTGTGTGTGTGTGTGTGTGTATGTTGTTATCTTCTTTCCTTAATGAGGACTTTGTAAACATCGTTTCTAAACCCACCATTAGTTCGGTTTTGTTGTTTGGCCGCTGTGTTTGTGTTGTGCTGTAAGTGATGGGCGGTCAATTTCATTCACCATTTCGTCCCGACAACACAGAGGTCTCCAGTTATTCACGAATTATGGCATCCACGAAAAACTGAAATGAGGTGCGAGAGCCATGGGCCTGTCACCGGAGCCAATGCTTTCCTAATCAACGAAGAATGCACTTGAATGACCTCAGTGTGTTTAGAAATGGCCAGCTCCCTGATTTAAACATTGAATAATCCGCTAAATGTGGAGGTAAAGACACTTAAAATAATAATAAAAAATTATTAAAATAATAAAAATTCAGACCTGAGTCTAATGATCTGTGGTTGCATTAATCGGTCAGGCCTGTTGCAACAGGGCAAGCGAACTAACCGATTGCCTTAGGCCCTGAGCCGACCTGGGGTCTTAATTCTGTGAAGGTCAATGAAGTCAAGAACAACAAGACTGATATTCCCACTAATTGCTTAAAATTACTACACACTTTTGTTAACTCAAGTAAGCAATATTTGGTCGGTGGGGCATTTTGCTTGGGGCCACGGGTAAATTTTGCGTTTTTAGATCTCAAAGGTCATAAGGGTCAGGACGTGTTGAGGATGACGTTGCTTGGTTTCAGTTCCTAGATCTTGGTCCAGTTCATTCTACGCAAGTTTAATGGGTTTAATTCTGGCGATTGTGCACCATCTTGTTTTTGTCTTCTGGGTTCTGTCAGCTCAACCTAAGAACTATGTTTTGGGTTATAGTTTTGGAGTAAAATAAACCCTTGACCAACTGGCTGCAGACCACCGGGGGTTCCATATAACTTTAAAATGCTGTAGCCCCATTTTTCTCTAGGTCCATTGAAACAGCCTCAGACCATCAGGTGTCCTTCTCCATGTTGAACCATCCTTTGGTGAGTTAACACCTCCAGTTGGGGTACTCACGTTCTAAAGATCTTGTAAACTCAAAAGGTTCCCTGAGAAATGTTACTTATTTCCACATGCAGTCATTTGGTCTGTGACTGTACTGTTCCGTGTCCTATCAGTGCTCTGTGGTTCCAACCCCGCTTCCCAAAGTATCAATGTCTCAGTGATGAGTGTTCCCGTGAACGCTCACGTCAAACGACCAGCAATCTCGGAAGTGCTGGAAAAGACTTATCGCAGGCGTCCAGGGACCAGTGAGGGCTTGCCAGCTACAGAAAACACTGGCAACTGTGAGGACAGGTCACATGCAGACCCATCAGGACGGGATGCCAGACGTGGTTTGCATTCTCAGAGGCTCAGAGGCGTTGCTCCAGGTTCTACTGATCTTGGAACAGCTGTGGGATACTCAGTGACAGGCTATGGTGCTCTGAAGACTGATTTTCGATCAGTATGAAAACCGAAAGCCATGCCATGGTTTAATGAACGCGGGGTCCAGGCTGAGGGGCAGATAAGCTGATGCTGCCCCACACGTGTCTGATTAGGAATGACGCACGAGGTCAACGTGGCGATGATGGACCTTTAAAAAGGGTGTGGGTGACCGCTGACCGGCTTCCTTGCAGAGTCCAAAAAACCCAAAACACTATGGACAATGCTAAGCCATTAAATGAAAAGCAGAATTCCAAACCTTAAACTATGAAAGAGAAAGGTTTTGGGACACTGACACATTTCCTCCACAGGAACGGTTTGAACATCCCATTCCAAGTTGGTCCCCCGTCCCTTCGAAGCTTCAACAGCTTCCACTTTAGGATGTGCCACCGACTGAATTCCATCCATCCATTATCTTCTGCTAGGGTCGCGGGGGGGTTCCCCATGCCCATCCAGGGGAGAACGTTTTGGGCACTGGGCAGATACACCCAGGACAGGGTGCCAATCTATCAGTGGGCACACACTCACTCACACAGACACACTCTATATGGGGCAAATTGGAGAACTCAATTGACTTGATTCATGTTTTTGGACTGTGGGAGGAAACCGGAGAACCCGGAGGAAACCTAGGACGCCCTGTCCTGGGTGTATCTGCCCAGCGCCTGAAACGTTCTCCCCTGGATGTGCATGGGGAACCCCCCCTGCGATCCTAGGAGATGATAAAGCAGAAAATAAGGGATGGATAGATGGAGACTGATATCAGTGCCTGACCTCACAACTGATCTGTTATAGAGGTGAATGTCAATGGTCATTAACATGTCAAATGGTGTATAATGGTGTCAGAACCAACATGGTCACATGGTCAGACGTGGCTCTGTGCCACTGCTGGATCAGATGTTTTCTCTTCTTCAGGGCTTTCCTTTCCAGGGCATCAGTATCGTCCTTCCGCTGTCTCATTAACATCTCCAAACCTATTTTGTCTGAGACCCTTCCAGGAATTTCTCCAAACCGCGCAGCTGCTCGCCGAAGCCGAGTGGATGTTTTCCTTTTAATCTCGACTCACATCCTTCGAACCCGAGACATCTGCTTGTCCGGGTTTGTTTTTTCGATCGTCGTGACATTCCTCAGACATCCCACTCGCAGCGCCATCCATTCCGATGTCATTCCCCGGCTCTTCCGGCCGTGTGATAGGGCCTCGTGTTCTCGCCGACCTCACACGCACAGCCACATCCTTCATTTCAGTGTCCAAACATCACAGCATCCACCACACCAGAGACACAAGTCATGGAGTTCTGACCCTGGACGAGAGGAAAGTGAGGGGGGGGGGTTAACCCAGAAATTCAGAAACATCCAGAAATACGGAACTTTACCAACGCAGACATCCAGGACCGAATCATAATTTAACGTTAATGTAACATTCACTATATGGACAAAGGCACACGTTTCACCTACAGGAGGCTCTATGACATCACACCCGGCAGCTTGAACAAGGTTTTCCACAAAATTTGGAGCGGCGCCGATACGTTTGTCCATATTGTGTGAATATCCTGCAGTAAGGGTTTCCCATGCCAATCCCGGGGAGAACGTCTCAGGCGCTGGGCAGATACACCCAGGACAGGGCGCCAATCTATCGCTGGACACACACTCACACACACTCTATATGGGGCAATTTGGAGAACTCAATTGACTTGATGCATGTCTTTTGGACTGTGGGAGGAAACCGGAGAACCCGGAGGAAACTCCACAGGGAGGACATGGAAACTCCACCCAGATGGGGATTCGAACCAGGAATCCCTAGTGCTGAGAGAACATGCAAAACCACTAAGCCAGCCTGCCGCCCAAAGTAAGTAAAATAAATAATTAAATATGCAAAACACGTATGTAAATAAGTAATAAAATTGGTTAGTAAAGAAAGTGAGTTAAGTATGTACATTATACATTAAGCAAGTTATTAAAGTAATAAATAAATAAATAAATAAACCCAAAACCCATAAAGTTTTTTTTTTTTTATAATTAAAACAAAAATTCAATTATTATTATTTTTTTTTTATTAGGACTAAAACAAATAATCAATCTGTAAATAACCAGAACTCAGATCGTGGAACCTTCATATTGTTTCTTGCTGATAATCATTCAGATTTGTTTAAATCTTCAGAGAGCAGACCGAGGTGAGCAGAACATCTCAGACCGCGGATGCGTCCACCCATCGGCGCCGTGTCTGCTCTGAGAACGTCGCGCAGGTCCCTCTCCGGGCGGAAACATCGGTACCAGCCGATATCCCGTAACGAGAACCATACTCACGGCAGGTCCACGTCACACTGGCCTTAATGTGATGAGTGCATTAGAATGTTCTGGACAGATCCAGAATGGGTCCGTGCTGTAAACAGAGGTTTGATATCTATAGTTCCTGGTGGAGGCGGAAGGAACTCGGTGTGGTTCAGGTTTAGAGGTCAGACCCGTTGTGGCTGTGGGACCGGTTCAGACCGGTCTGGCTTTACTGATAAACCTCTGAACCTCGCGGTCCAGCTGCTCGTTGCGCCTCAGAGCTTCGTCTCTGCTGCGTTCTGCGTTCCGTAATAAAACCTCCAGCGTGGACTTGAGGCGCCGCTCGGCCTCCAGAGCCGACTGCAGCTTGCTTACCGTGGCGCTCAGCTCCCGGTTCTTCTGCTCGAGACTGCAGAGACACAAACACACAGAAAACGTGTTGAGGAAAACGTTCCACGGTTCTCTACGTCAGGAAAGTTTAAAAAAAAAAAAAGCATATAATTGTTGACGCGTTGATACATACATAATATTTAATGATTTTTTAGTGTTGGATGTTTGCCATTGTTGTGGCACTTTGAGATTTTACACAATGAGAAGTGCTTTACAAATAAAATCTATTATTATTATTAATAATAAATTTTGGGCGGCACGGTGGCTGAGTGGTTTAGCACGTTCTCCTCTCAGCACTAGGGATTTCCAGTTTGAATCCCCATCTGGGTGGAGTTTCCATGTCCTCCCCGTGTCTGCGTGGGTTTCCTCCGGGTTCTCCGGTTTCCTCCCACAGTCCAAAAACATGGATCAAGTCAATTGAGTTCTCCAAAATTGCCCCATATAGAATGTGTGTGTGTGAGTGAGTGAGTGAGTGAGTGTGTGCCCAGCGATAGATTGGCGTCCTGTCCTGGGTCTATCTGCCCAGTGCCCGAAACGTTCTCCCCTGGATGGGCATGGGGAACCCCACCGCGACCCTAATAGAGGATAAAGGGAAAGATAATGAATGAATGAATAATACATTTTATTTAAATATTTTAATTGATTGCCGATTTACAATAAAAAACTCCCTTTATTTTTATCTTTAGTTTCTTTTTACTTATTAGATAAAATTTTCACGCGACAAAAAGTTAACGACGTAAAACGAAACAAAATCAGCATGAAATGGAATCACGATTTAGAGCTCTTTCTTTGAGCTCTCAACCCAGGACAGGGTGCCAATCTATCGCTGGGCACACACTCACTCACACACACACTCTATAGGGGGCAATTTGGAGAATTCAATTGACCTTGATCCATGTTTTTGGACTGTGGGAGGAAACTGGAGAACCCGGAGGAAACCCACGCGGACACGGGGAGAACGTGGAAACTCCACCCAGATTGGGATTCGAACCGGGAATCCCCAGCGCTGAGAGGAGAACATGCTAATCACTAAGCCACCCTTTCACACTAATGCATCAGAATTATTGTTTCCACTAGGGGGCATCATCTTCTGCTTAATCCTCTACTTGGGCCACAGGGGTTAGGGTTAACCCCATGCCCAACCAAGGGAGAACGGGTGCTGCGCAGATACCCTCAGGACAGGTTGTCAATCTATCATATATATAGGCAATATATATAGGGGCAATTAAGAGCAGTCATTTCATCTTGAATCCTTGTTTTTGGACTGTGGGAGGAAAAGGAGAACCTGGAGGAAACCCACGGTGACGTAGGGAGAACATGGAAAGTCCATGTTGCCCTCCTCTTACCCCCTAAACCACACATCCCTAACTTTGTCTCTCTTATGAATAAAGGTTAGTCGTCTTTCTGAGGAAGCATCTGATGGACGTTCTCACTACGTACAGCTCGATTAGAAGCACACCTGTTAATGAGCTGCTGCTGCTGCTGACTCGGCGTGTTGTCCTGCCTCACGGGAACGTTCTGCGTCTTCTGCGTCTCGGCCTCCTCGTTTTTAACCGGGACCTTCTCCTCAGGTTCCACAATGCTCTCTGAAGGTTCCACGTGCTTCACCTCTCCGTTGCTGCTCCTCTTCTCCGGCTCCTTGTGCTCGAGCTCATCCTTGTCCTGGTTGGTCTGTCGATCGGAGAAGATGGTGACCTTCTGCAAGTCCAGAATCTTGAAGATGTCCTCCGACAGCGTCTTCTCGTCCCTCTCCTCCAGGCACTCCGGCAGACGGCTCCAGCGGTCCCAGGACGGTTCCCGCGACGGTCTGATGCTGCCAGGGCAACTTAAGCTGGGCAGAGTTTGTGTGCGCTTTCGGGGACTTCCACCCATGTCCACCGGACTCGGGGGGGAGGGGGACCTTCTCCTGTGGCTTTCGGGCGTGTTCACCTCCTCTTCTTCCGGAGACTCGGACAAGGACGACATCTCGCACTGAGGCAAGAAAGAACCAATCAAACGCCAGAACCGTGATATGATGTCACATTAAATATGGGTGTGTCCCAGTGTGATACTGATCCTGAATCAGTTAAAGGGAAACTTTAGGGACAAAAGTATTTGGACACCTTCACAGGGTGGGTGGGCTTCCACAGGGTTTTGGAGCGCATCTGTGGGTCCCTTTGTCTCTCCATCATACCTTTGGACTCCGAGTTTACTGACTGAGGGATGCGTCCTAATACTTTTGTCCACATAGTGTCCTAAAGAACCCGATCCGGTGACTACCTCTGCAGACTCCCAGCCCACAAAGCTGCGTGGATTGGACGACTTCTTGCTCTTCTGCTTCCCGCTGGGTGCCGGAGACGGCGCAGCGTCTTTAGAGGAAGGAAAGAGGAGCTCGTGGTGTCTGATCATCACCGTCATCACCTTCTGGATCATCGGGGTTCCTGCCAGGGGACATGGGGGTACATACAGGTGAGTGACGGAACGATCAGGAAGGAAAGTCGAAAGTCGAAAAAGAAGAGCAGTAAGCGTAAAACCTATAGGATGACATCATCAGCAACACCTGTCAACCATCAGGTATAGTTGAGGACATAGTTGCGTTTGTGTTCAGAATCACCTTTGATTAATTATATAGGGGCAATTTAGAGCGGCCAATGTACCTTAGACCCATGTTTTTTGGACTGTGGGAGGAAACCAGAGAACCTGGAGGAAACCCACGTGGACACGGGGAGAACATGGAAATTCCACCCAGACTGGGATTCGAACCTGGATCCCCAGTTCGGTGGGTGGATGTGCTGACCACTACACCAGGGACACAACAATCCATCCATCCATTTATCTTCTGCTTTTTCTCCAACTAGGGTCTCCATACCCATCCAGGGGAGAATGTTTTGGGCGCTGGGCAGATACACCCAGTACAGGGGGGCAATCTTTCACTGGGCACACTCTCACACAGACACACTCTATATGGGGCAATTTGAAGAATTAAATTGACCTTGATCCATGTTTTTTGGACTGTGGGAGGAAACCGGAGAACTCTGAGAAAACCCACGGCACTGTGGGGAGAACATGCAAACTCCACCCAGATTGGGATTCGAACCTGGATCTCCAGTTCTGAGAGGAGAACATGCCAACCACTACACCAGGGACAGAACCGAGTGCTCTGAAAATGCGTTTGCGACGTTGGAACCGAGATGAAATGATGATTGGACGTTGGACGTTGGACGTTGAAGCCTCTTCCATGTTCTAACATCTCACCCTTCATCATGCTAAAGGCGTCCTCCACCTGCGGTTTGAACAGGTTCACCCCCATCACGGTGGCCAGGTTCTCCACGCTCATCTTGTTCACTTTGGAATGTCGCTGCACCTCGGACAGGAACCTGCGCGACACCGTGGACATGTCCGTGAGCGAGCGATCGGTGTGCGCGCCACCCCGCCGCGCCGAGCGTCCTCACCTGCAGATGTAGCTGAGGAGGTTGTAGTTGACTTTGGGCAGCAGACCGATCTGAAGCTCCAGCTTCTCCTTGCCCTGCGACAGAACGACGGAGTTACAGAACGCAGACTGCAGCTCTAATCTCTGCTCCAGGGGTGAGAACCACTCTCAAACCCTGTTTAGGAAGCTTATGTAAGAGACAGGAAGTGGTTTGATACACCCCCGGACAAGAAAGTCCCTTCAGATTAAAATTTAAAAAGTGACGTTTGGTAAACAGAATATAATCCAGAAACAACTTTAATCATTCAATATAAACCCCTCTGCCCATCCCGCTCTCACGGCTGCTGTGGAGGGGTCCAGGTTCAGCGCACTGTCCAGGAAGTCCTGATACTGAGTCCAGGGCACCACCGGCTCAGGCAGCTCCCGGAGGTACAGCTTGAGTAAAGACGCCACCGTGTGGACATCGGTGTCACTGCAGACAGCAGAGATTAATGACGCTGATTAATGACTGAGGCTTGGTGAACACATTTAAACATTTAAAAACGCGTCACTCTGTGCAACATCTCGCATCGTTATCACCAGAACCCCATCAGGTCCAGATCCGGGGTCGTTTTCGATGAAGGTAGGCGGCACCAGGCCGTGTGCCTCTGCAGCAAACCACAAGGTTCCACAGCTTCAGGAGCGGATGTGGCTACGCTGCAGATTTCACGTTACTCCATTTGAAATTTATTTCAAGCTGCCGCGTCACTTCCTCACTCACTTTCTGTGACCCATCATTAACTGAGGCTTGATAACGAGCTCACAAGGTCTCCTAAAATATATCAACGTTTCGGACAGCTTGATTCTCCGACAGTGCCTCACCGTTTGAACTGATTGAGCATCATGAAATAAGAGATCTGGTTTTATTTATCGCCCAATAAATACCGAAACAATAAAATCTGATTATTTAGTTTAAATCGGCAGCTTCAGAATCCCACTGTAATCTAAAGCCCACACTGTGCAGCCTTCTGCAAGATTTCCGAGTCCATCTGCAGGATTTAGACCCTTTTAAAGCAGACTCAGGTTTTAAAGGGTTTGAATGGAGTTCTGAGACACAGGGCTGGCGTTTCCTGGTTTCGACACATCAGAGTATCATCATCATCATCGGCGACGAGGACCGAAAGCGATAGTTTCGGTTCCAAACCAGGAAACCGAGCGTCTTCTACCCTTAAAAGGTCTGCAGCTGGTGCACTCGCTCGTCTGGCAGAAACCGTCTACAGCCTCCAACAAACTATAAATGAACAAACATTTTCAGACATACGGTGTGGAGCTGAGATTTGGGTTTCATACCCGCCGCTCACTCATCACACTCCAGATCGTTTGTTTTGGGTTTTTTAAGGTTCGTTTCTTGGTGTACCTGGGGAACGAAGGTCTCTCTCCAGCATCGAACGCTTCCCTGAAGTGCTTCACCTGGTTCTCCTGCCCCGGCAGGCGGAAGATCCCCTCCTCGTCCAGGCCGAGCTCCATGATGAACTGCACGCACTTCTCCACCAGCATGGGCACCGAGCGGGAGCCGAGCTTCTTCTCATAGGCCATGATGTCCGGCAGGTTTTTCCCAAACACTGAGGGAACAGGACAGGACGTGAAGGTTTGGACCTCAACCTGAACCTAAACCTTTACACAGGGCTCCGTTCTTCTGGTTCAGGGTTCTGTGGGTTATGTGTTCATCAACCTAAGACTTCTGTCCAGAGGCCCAGTGCGTGTCACTCAAATCCACGGCACAAAGGTCATGGGTTTAGGCATGCTGACCGTTTGCATGTCCTTCCCATGCCTGCATGGCCGGTCTCCTTACAAATGAGGTCAAATTGATATCCGATATCACCCCCAGGTGTGAATGTGAATGAGTGAGGGAACATGTTTTGTGTGTCTGCTCTGTGATGGACTTGGCTCCACCCCCTCCAATAGAGAAGTTGATGTACCCAGAGAGGTTATCTTAGGTCCCGAGTGAAATAAAAGCTCCGTGTGAAAGTCGGGGGTTATCTCTGTGCCAAACGCCTCCCTGTTTTGAGGAACACCTTCCATTGAGCCTGACTCCTCTCTCTCTCCAACTTCCTTTTAGGATTTTGGAAGGAAACTGTCGAGGGGGGTTCAGTCCATTCATCCAATAACGCATTAGTGAGGTCAGACACCGATGCTGGAAGAGAGGACCTTGCAATCTACATCACATACATTTACATTACATTTGGTCATTTATTGGACGCTTTTATCCAAAGTGACTTACAAGGGGAGCACAGGGTTCATTACAACATCCCTGGAGCAGTGAGGGTTAAGGGTCTCGCTCAAGGACCCACATTGGTAACTTCAGTGGACCTGGGATTTGAACCCCCAACCTTCAGATTGATAACCCAACGCTCTGACCACTGGGCTACTGTGCGATCTCTGTTCTAGTTCATTCCAAGGGTGTTGAGTGGGGTCAGGCAAGTTTATGTAAAGGGTGTGTGTGTGTGTGTGTGTGTGTGTGTGTGTGTGTGTGTGTGTGTGTGTTACCTGCACTGCTTTGAGCGCCAATAGCTCGACGGATTAACCGCACCCACTCCTCCATCTCATTCTGACTGCTGGCCATAAGAACACAGACATCAGGCTCCCGTTCCCCAGAAGTTCCTACACACACACACACACTTTAAGACATGAAGCAGTTTAACCTTTTTTTTTCTCACTTCTGTAATTTATAACTGTATTTTCACATCCATCAGTTTCAACGTTTCTACGTAGAGTACAAAAACAAAACGTCCCATCAACACTGAGAATCAACAGCATCATGTTCATACCACATAAACCCACCCAATATTTAGGCTGTACTTTAGAAAAATACTTTACAAAAATACTTTACAAACACTTCATGCCTCTACGTTTTAAAGTGGAAGTACAGAACACGATGTAAAGCATAAAATCAGTGAGAAGTTTTCGTCACTCGTAGAATGAATTGATGGCATGAGGACAGATGCTTCTATAGAACATAAAAAATAAATACCTCCAAATTACAAGACATTTGAATCGGAGTTAAAGTTGCTGTTAACTGCTCCTGTTTCTATTCCTAGAGCGTGTTGGGCTTTTTTTTAAAAATATATTTTAGCCTCGGTGTTTCACTTCCCAGAACAGATTAAATTTCATACATCACGGTTTGTCATCATTCATTCTGAGGACCACGTCTGGATTTATTAAAAAGGTTTCATTATACACACCGCTTCCTGCTCTGAGCAATCCGTCTACAGGAATGTAAGGGCACATTTCAGTATTAGAATGATTAATATGATGATCAGACTTTATTTTTAATGAAGCTCAGACTCTGAGGTGTGTGCATAAGATTCTGAGAAGACACCTCGATGATAGGAATATTAACAATAAATAAATAAAAAAACAGTAGGATGTGAGCAGAACCTTCAAAAGATTCTATTATAATATTCAGATCTTCATCCATGGTTCTGATGAAGCACTGCGGCTTCGACGATCACTGGATGGAACCTGAATATTAATTGGACTGGCGGTCGTTCAGGACGCCCTTAATGGACCTACATCTAGTTTTCCAATTGTTAAAAACGGTCACCCGGTCTCGACACTATCTGTACACGGCTGCCCTACACTGTTGCTGCCCCCATTCTGCTCAAGGAAGATGAGGCCCCCACACTGAGACTCGGTCCTCACAAGGTTTCTTCCTTAAAATAACAACATAACGGAGTTTTTTCTTGCCGCTGTTTCTTCGTCTTGCTCTTTGGGGGGTTTGAAGGCTTTTAACTCTGTAAAGCTGCTTTGTGACATTGTTTACATTTACATTTGGTCATTTATTGGACGCTTTTATCCAAAGCGACTTACAAGGTGAGCACAGGGTTCATCACAACATCCCTGGAGCAATGAGGGTTAAGGGTCTTGCTCAAGGACCCACATTGGTAACTTCAGTGAACCTGGGATTTGAACCCCCAACCTTCTGATTGATAACCCAACGCTCTGACCACTGAGCTACCTCTCCCCCTGTACTGTAGTACAAAAAAAAACATTCTATAAAGAAATGACTTGAACTTGAACTTAAAATAATCCACTTCCAACTAATGACAGCACAACGGAAAGAACCTCAAATAATAAAGGCCATGTGGACTAAATGGTGCACTTTAAATGGTTCCCCTGACTTTAAACAGCTAAATATAATATGACAGCTAAATATGATTAAAAATCTCTCACTCAACAAAATACTCAAACAATGAGTCAGGTTCAGGTTTAAATGTCATGGATGATCTGATCAGGTTTAAAACCAACATAAAAAACAGACATTACTATTATCTGAATCACAGACGAGCTCCCCCTGTCTGTTTTTATCAGGTAATGCATTGTGGTATCATTTTTATGTTTTTTTATTAATTAGCAGGAAAAGACTGAAGATTCAGAACAAATAAGATCAAGTCTGTATTTAAGCATTATTATTTTTAAAGTTTGAGGACACACCTCTCAATCACGTGTTTTATTTCATTATATTTATTGTGTTTAAAATCAAGCACCTGATTATAAATACTGGACGTTATTTATATGCTTTTAACTTTCTGGGAACAGTTTGGGGAAGGACCTTTTCCTTTTTTAGTGCACAATGCATGGTGGAGTAAGACATGTGTGAGGACCAGGACAGGGTCAACACAGAGCACTGACCTCCTTATTCAACTTCCCTGGTATGAATTAGAACAGCGATGGTGAGCCAGGTTCTTAGACACACTCCAAAATCTTTAGTATTATGGAAGTTATTAATGCTGCGAAAGTGAGATCAATGTACAATGTGATGTCATAAAGGCTCCTGTAGGTGTAAGGTGTTGGGGTCCCAATACATCCCCCTCTTATTGAACTTCAGCCTTGGTTTAGTTATTATATGATGTCATTGTAAGTGTTATGTTTCCACTAAACACTTCCTTCTGACCGCGTCCTCATTGTTCGACCCGGTACGACCCTTTAGGGGGTTGACTCTTTAAGGTCTGACTGTAAAGTGCAGATTAAAGGTCAGCAAACTAAAGAAGGTCACGGCTCTGTCTAAGTATTTGATTCAGGAAATGGAGCAGCGAGGGAAAGACCCTTACGTGGAACGATTTCGAAGATGAACTTGTCGTCTGTGTTGGACGGCACCTCGTTGACCTTACGCTCCAGCAGCTGTATCGTTCCCTGAAATCAGAAGATTCACAGAATGATGAATCAGAACCGAACGGCTTCGTGACTCCGTCGCTTGCATCAGCATTCGGCGGCATGAACAGGAAGGAAACGCATCGCAGTGCAAACTGATATGAACTTGTGAGTCAAGGAACCGAAGGGCCGAGCGAATGTGCTAAAGTGCAGCAGAAAGGTTTTGTACTAAATACACATTAATACACACACATCATCAGCCACATGATCGACCACAACTTCTAATTTCTTATTTCTGGACTCCTTTGTTTATTACATCAGCCCCACTGAGTTCGGTCCATCTGTTCTCTGATGATCAGGACCCCCACAGAGCAGGTATTATTAGGGTGGTAGACAGTTCTCTGTATGCCAGTGACACTGGCATGGTGGTGGTGTGCTGAGCTGGTACGGTGGATCAGACACAGCAGTGCTGCTGTAGGCTTTGAAAGCTCTTTAAGGTGTATTAAAGAGTTTATAGAAATAAACTCCCCGCTGATCCTTATGTTATGGAGGTTGTCATTTTAACTAGGTGTTATTAAACGTCATCTGAATGACCCTCCTGTTTTATTGGCATTACACTGCGAGGTGACACAGAAACAATTCACCACCCCCA
>JAFMOD010000364.1:105915-116530 GCA_019802435.1 Corydoras maculifer
AGTTGGTTCCCTGGACTAAACTTAGATGATTTTAGGAATAAAGTCAGTTCACATCTCTATTTATTTTTTATGAAGCCATTAAATAAACCATGTTAAATAATCGAAGCATCAAACTTTTCAGATAAACAGCAGACTCAGCACTCAGGTTTTTTCGGTTACTCTTTTGTGTTTTATCTCGATCTTCAGGTTTTGGACATTATTTCTTTATTAATATTTCATACTTTAAAAAGAGATTTGTATTAAAAGTTACATTAACGTCATATAAAGCTTTAATTCCCTTTGCGTTTATTTAATTTCAGGTTTAATGTTGTTGTTTTGAAGGGAAACGTTGTAAATAATAAGCATGAGGAGCGTCATCGTGATTCTCAGATGGTTTTTTATTTTATTTTTAAAGTTCTGCATTAAAATGGGGCGGCACGGTGGCTTAGTGGTTTAGCATGTTCTCCTCTCAGCACTAGGGTTTCCCGGTTCGAATCCCCATCTGGGTGGAGTTTCTATGTTCTCCCCGTGTCTGCGTGGGTTTCCTCCGGGTTCTCCGGTTTCCTCCCACAGTCCAAAAACATGGATCAAGTCAATTATATTCTCCAAATTGCCCCATATAGAGTGTGTGTGTGTGAGTGAGTGTGTCCAGCGATGGATTGGCGCCCTGTCCTGGGTGTATCTGCCCAGCGCCCAAAACGTTCTCCCCTGGATGGGCATGGGGAACCCCACCGCGACCCTAATAGAGGATAAAGCGGGAGATAATGAATGAATGAATAAATGCATTAAAACGGTAAGGTTAGGAGTGAAAAGGCTGCAGTATCTTTGCCAGAGCACTAGATGGCGCTGCAGCGTCGTCATTCAAACACTGCAGAAGAAAAGCACAGTGCATTCTGCGCTGCCTCCCAAAAAAATGTATCTCAAATTTAATGTTTTTACTTTCTGCGAATTTTTTTTTCACTTATAAAATTATTTTTAACTCATAAAGTGTTAATTTACATCGAAAATAACACAAGTGCTGAAGCTTTTAAATTTAATGTCATAATTTTCCTCTAAACTTCATTTTTCTTTTAACTTAAAGTCATTTTAAAAGTTTTTAGTTCTTAAAAGAACAGAAAGCATCAGCGTCAGACTCATTCCTGCTCTGTGGATTCTGCCGTGCTGGTTGGATGCAGTTTGGCATGTTCTCTTGGGGCAGTAGTGTCACGTTAACGTGATAAATATCATTAACAATTAACTAATGAACCAGTTTGTTACAATGGAACTGCTTTTAGCAGAATTGACTTATAATTAAGATCAGCACGGTGGCTTAGTGGTTTGGCATGTTCTCTCAGCACTAGGGATTTCCGGTTCGAATCCCCATCTGGGTGGAGTTTCCATGTTCTCCCCGTGTCCGTGTGGGTTTCCTCCGGGTTCTCCAGTTTCCTCCCACAGTCCAAAAACATGAATCAAGTCAATTGAATGCTCCAAATTGCCCCATATTGAGTGCGAGTGTGTGTCCAGTGATAGATTGGCGTCCTGTCCTGGGAACGTTCTCCCCTGGATGGGCATTGGAACCCCCCCCCCCCCCAATAGAGGATAAAGCGGAAGATAATGGATGGATAGATAATATAATTGAAAACTGATAACAAAACTTTACAGCCTCGATGTCACGGTTTATATTAAACTTACAGAAAACAGGCCTTATATAAATATAAAATAAAAAAAATAAATAAATCTTATATAATATTTATTTTGTCATTCAGACGTTCTTATCCAAAGCAACAAGTATCCCAACTGGGTTGGGGTCAGACCACAGCATCAGCCGTGATGCAGCATCCCTTGAGCAATGAGGGTTAAGGGTCTTGTTCAAGGACTCACGACTTCTGAAACTCAGCATTCGAACCCACAACCTTCAGATCGACAGCCCAACACCCCAAACACTGAGCGAGCATACTGTACATGTGTACATCCATCCATTATCTTCTGCTTTATCCTCTATTAGGGTCGCGGGGGGGGGGTGGTGTTCCCCAGGCCCATCCAGGGGAGAGCGTCTCGGGCGCTGGGCAGCTACACCCAGGACAGGTCGCCAATTTATCGCTGGGCACACACACACACTCACACACACTCTATATGGGGCAATTTGGAGAATTCAATTGACTTGATCCATGTTTTTGGACTGTGGGAGGAAAGCGGAGAACCCGGAGGAAACCCACGCGGACACGGTGAGAACATGGAAACTCCACCCAGATGGGGATTTGAACCAGGAATCCCTAGTGCTGAGAGGAGAACATGCTAAACCACTAAGCCACCGTGACCACCCCTACATGCATACAATTCATACATAAAAAAAAATAAAATGTAAAGAACCATCATCAGGATCGAAGCCAAGCAGCAACACTGTACCACTAACGTTTAGTAACGGTCCACACACACACACACACACACACACACACACACCCACACACACACCCACACCCACACACACACACACACACGCTTATCAGCCTGCAGCTGCATTTACAGAGTAAACGTCATGTGACTAAACCAATAAAGATAGGGTAATAATATGTGTGTGTTAGTATGTGACATATCAAACGGGATAGTCTCACAGTTTCACATCACACACACACACACACATCACACACACACACACACACACGCACGCACGCACACACGCACGCACGCCCTTACCTATTTTAGCCGTCTCAGCCCGGAGAGTGCTGAGGTCCCAGTTGCGAGGCAGCTTGAGAGACATTTCTTCTGATCAGGTTCAGGTCAGTCTCAGTTTAAAGCCACACGCCGTCACATAGAAACGTCCACGTCCCACAAACATACATCTCAGAGATATTTAACAGTCAGCCCCTTTGCTGTAGCCTCGCTCATTCTACCTCACTTCCTCCTTCCTTGCACAGTTCTATCTTCTCCTTTTTTTTTCTTTTTTTCTCACTATGTTCAAACACGCTCTCTCTCACCCATCCACTCCCACCAGGTGTAAATCCTGCCGGGGAGCCTTCCTCACCACCCCTGCAGTCTGATCCAGCGGGGCCCTGAGGGTCGCCCAAAGAGACGGGTCGGTGTAGCTGCCGTTGAGGGGAGAAAAGGCGTTCGGCAAATGTGAGGCAAGACTCGTTTCAACAAAAAGGAAGTTGGTGGCAAACGAAGACACCACAGGGGAATCTAAAAGCAGCGAGTACATGAAGAGAAAAACAGGTCATACGTGCGCAGCGGGCACCGAGGCTCAAAAACGTTGCTTTAGAAAAGAAAAAAAAAACAGAAACGGATGTGGCTTATCCTTATTTCGAGATAGACTGTAATGCGATGGCTGCTGTAATCCAGACACGACTGTTACAGCAAACAAGCCACAGACGTCCATCTCACTGAATCCCCGAAGGGTTGCAACACAAATGTCCCTAGAATTTCACTATGATCAGTTTAGTAAAGCACAAGTTGAGAGAACATACCAAACTGAACACACTGTATCCCAATGTGACGCTTGATGATTAGTCCCTGGGGATGTTTGGCACGCACATTTGCAGATGCTCTTGCAGAAATGCTGCAAAATCCTGCTGAAAGTCTTTTCATTACTGGGCCGGTAATCCTGTCGAAGGTTACTGAAGAGAAATTCAGGAAAGGACGAAAGGGTCAGAAGGAGATGGGTTCAGGTTGGTGCTAAAAGACTGGACGAAGAAAAGACCAGAGAACATTCTGGAAGAGATGCTGGAGGAAGGATGGGACATGGTAGCACCGTGGTCTGAAGGTTGTGACTTCAATTCCCGGGTTCACTAAAGTTACCAAAGGGTCATCAACAGTTCTTTGAGAAAGGCCCTGGACCCCAGTTGTTTCAGGGATGCTGTAGCCGACCATGTGCTCGCTTTGCAAGTTGCTTTGGATAAAAGTGTCTGCCAAACGTAATGAAACGGACGGAGCGGAGTTCGTTGGGGAAGCTGGAGAAAATAAACAGACTCATAGAGCAAGTTTGGATTTACATGGGTTACAGCTTTTCATTCATTCATTATCTCCCGCTTTATCCTCTATTAGGGTCGCGGTGGGGTTCCCCATGCCCATCCAGGGGAGAACGTCTCGGGCGCTGGGCAGATAGACCCAGGACAGGACACCAATCCATCGCTGGGCACACACTCACTCACTCAGACACACTCTATATGGGACAATTTGGAGAATTCAATTGACTTGATCCATATTTTTGGACTGTGGGAGGAAACCGGAGAACCCGGAGTAAACCCACGCGGACACGGGGAGAACATGGAAACTCCACCCAGATGGGGATTCGAACCGGGAATCCCTAGTGCTGAGAGGTGAACGTGCTAAACCACTAAGTCACCGTGCCGCCCGGGTTACAGCTTTTGATTTTTAAAATTATTATTTACAGTGGGCAGCACGGTGGCTTAGTGGTTTAGCATGTTCTCCTCTCAGCACTAGGGATTCCCGGTTCGAATCCCCATCTGGGTGGAGTTTCCATGTACTCTCTGTGTCTGCGTGGGTTTCCTCCGGGTTCTCCGGTTTCCTCCCACATTCCACAAACATGGGTCAAATCAATTGAGTTCTCCAAATTGCCCCATATAGAGTGTGTGTGTGTGAGTGAGTGAGTGCCCAGCGCCCCCCCGGACCCTAATAGAGGATAAAGCTTTTCTCGTGTGCAGGAAAAACAAAATTGTTCACTTTCATTATTATTTAAAAAAAATGTTTAAACAAGAGTTTAAGCAAGAGGAAAAGAGAGAAAGAGAGAGAGACAGAGAGAGAGAGAGAGAGAGAGAGAGAGAGAGAGAGAGAGAAAGAGAGAGAGAGAGAGAGAGAGAGAGAGAGAGAGAGAGAGAGAGAGAGAGAGAGAGAGAGAGAGACAGAGAGAGAGACAGAGAGAGAGACAGAGACAGAGAGACAGCATCAGAGAAGTGAGGAGGAAAAGGAAGTCGAGTTCAGAGGAGGAAGAAACATTTATCTTTTTTATTAGCTGCAACACAAACATGGTACTGCACTCACAGACTGAATAACATGTTAATAATAATAATAATAATAATAATAATAATAATACATCTTGCTCTATGTACACTTTATAGGTTCCCTTCATTAGACACTAGTGCAGTTACCAGCAGACACACTGAGACACTGATTTTAAATCAACCTTAAAAGTAAAATTAGGAAACCACATCAAAAGTATGGTTCTCTACAGAGACCACGGTGATTTGTGTTGCATTATTATTACTGTCATTTAAATGGTGCACATTTGCAGAATGTAGGACACGACATTAAAAAGTTAATATGGTGCATGAAGCAGACATGACTTTCCACCAGAGAACTGCACAGTGCATTATGTGGCATAACCGTGAACCATGCGAATGAAAGGTGGAACTATAAAGTGCACAGGGAACCAAATGGAGAACTTTTGATCTGATTTAATATCTTTGTAAGTGCGTTTATAAATCAGATCACACTGCACTGCCCTCATCCAGTTAGGACACCACAGTGAATAAAGCTCTGCAAAGGCTTTAAATAAGCTGCAATGCGAGAAGGGAACTAAAAGAACTAAAAGTATACACTACAGAGTGAAAAGTGAGTAAAACACCACCTTTCTTCGTCAAAAATCGGACAATGTGTAATTAAGAGAGTGCAGCACACAGGCTCCAGGCTCCTTTCAGAAAGCCGTATATACTGAATAAACACGCAGTAAATGGCAAGTTGGGTTTTTAAAAAGCTGCGCAATAGAAAGTTTTAAAAACAAAAGATTTTAATATCGTGATTATATTGTGATTATTTGGTTATTGTGGCGGTTTGCTGCCTCTAAAACCAGGGCACTTGTTAGGGAACGTGGGTCGAATGTAATGCGGAATCAAACGCGCGCCCTCTGGCGGCCCATTTACGACACTGCACTGTGTCACAGCTGCATGAGGGCAGTGCTGGTTGACGCAATCAGCAAATTAAAAAAAATTAATAAATCTCTTTAGAGTTTTCGGTTTGGAGTTTCACATTAAAGCCTCTTTAACCCCGTAATTAATTAATTTAAGGTCTCTGGTCTGTTCTACACGAGCGTGAAGATCCCTCATTGATTGACGTTACGAATATACACCGGGGATTGTGGGAAATGGAGTTTATACGTCCCACAAGGCCCCGAGAAACCTTAAAATAACAGAAGACAGAAAAACAAAAAAAAAAAAAAAAAAAAAAACCTGAAACACAACAGAACAAACACCAACTATCAAGAATACATTTCTGCTTTAAATAGATTTCTATATTCTCTGATCTACGGTCATCTAAACGCATCTCTTACAAAATAAACGGGAGTCCTATTCAGTATCAGAACAATAAAATCGTCTTAGAGTTTAGATAACTATCAAAAAAGCACAACGTAAACTGTGGGAGAGTGATGACGGTGAAAGTGGGAGGGTGACGGGTCAGAGTATTTTGACCTCCATGAGGTGGAGAGACATCTGCACACGAATAACTATAAAGAAAAAGACGGATGATGGTGTTGATGGTCATTACTGTTGGTGGGGGACGAGACCCGTGATGTAATAATAAATCTCTAGATGCTGAGTCGGGGCGGCACGGTGGCTTAGTGGTTAGCACTCTCAGCGCTGGGAGTTCTAATTCCAATCTGGATGGAGTTTCCATGTTCTCCCTGTATCCGCGTGGGTTTCCTCCGGGTTCTCCGCTTTCCTCCCCCAGTCCAAAAAGATGGATCAAGTCAATTGAATTCTCCAAATTGCCCTATATAAGAGTGTGTGCTCAGCGATGGATTGGTGTCCTGTCCTGGGTGTATCTGCCCAGCGCCCAACGTTCTCCCCTGGATGGGCATGGGGAACCCACCGCGACCCTAATAGAGGATAAAGCGGAAGCGGGATGGATGCTGAGTCGGCGGTGGAATAACGTGCAGGCTTGCACAAACAGCTCCCGACTCCATCCAACACCTTTGGGATGAATTAGAATGCCGATTGTGAGCCAGGTCCTCTGGTCGAGTGACAATGTCTGACCTCACAGAAGTGGGTGTTTCGATGAACTACTGTGTGCGACTCTGGAACTACAAAGTGCATCCATGGTGTGGTAAGTGTGAACGAATGAACAGGAGGTGTATCTAATAAAGTGGCCGCTCGGCGTTTGAGTTCAGAAAATCAGGCCTGAAGTTGAAGCACAGAAGTCTTTATGATCACCAAAACACAAATATAAAAGAATAAAACACACGAGGGCGTGAGAGCAGGATGGCACATGAAGGTGAAGCGTGATGGACGGCACAATAAACTGATCCCACATCAGTGACACACACACACACACACACACACACACACACACACACACACCAGCCGCCCCACAGAGACACCTCTGACATCAGACAGAAACCTGCTGTTACATCAGATTGGGTGGAGGATCATCTCACAGTATCTATGATTCAGTGGATCAAACTTTGAAGCAGACCCTAAAGCGTTCAGCGGCTCTGCTGCCTCATTGCACTCTGTGGTTTCCTCTGTGTCTCGGTCTCACACTGACCACCTGACGATGTTCTCGTTAAGGCTTTCATCTAGATCAGTGAGGTCATCTGGACTCATCACTCATCACTTATTACTCTCTCTCATCCTGAACTTAAAACACTAATGTAGGATTTGTTGCTCGAATCCCCAAAACAAAACAACCCCCCCCCCTTGGCCCCCAGGACACAAAAAAAAAAACAAAAAAAAACCCTGAACGTAATCATGACGTTAAACACCCCTCCTCTCGACTGCACCACTAATACTAATGAGGAACACAGAAGCTTTGATCACTTGACCTCACACCTGACACCAGAACAACTCAAGAAGCCAAAAGAAGCAGCAGGAGGAGAACCCGTTGTGTGGGACCTCGTGAGGGAGGTCATGCTCCCAACATTTAAACCAAATTCCTACAATTTTCAGCTCGGCCCAAATGCAGCCACGAACCCAGAGACTCTCAAACTTTTGTTCCACTCATTAAAACATCCAGAGGAACACGCTGGAACGCATAACGGTCCTTCCCCAAACTGTTGCTGCAAAGACGTAATGCGGGGCGGGCTGGGTGTTTGAGGTGTGTCCCATTACTTTTGGTCATGTTAACATTTACATAAAACCGTCATATTTAAACACGCCCCGCCCCCTCATTTACTGCATTAATATTCATATCCACAGGAGGCAGGTTTACATGTGACCTACACAGGAGGACGAGATCCAGCACCCAGCCCTGCAGTCCCTCTGTGCAGCAACAGTTTGGGGAAGGGCACTTCAGAATCTTAAAGCAAGCCTTCCCAAAAGAGTGGAGTTGTCGGGGCTGCAGAGCGGGGCTCGTTAAATCCGGGATGTGTGTGTATCACCGGGTCGAGGTCTTTGGTGAAACCGTATTTTGGCAGGATTCTCATTTCGGCTCCCGATGCCGTTTAACCGAACGATCCCGAAAGCGTTCCAATCCTCAGCTGCATTTGGGTTCCGAGGAAAATAATGGTTGGTTCCTAACAGCCCATTTAATTAACAGCAGGTTAGAATAATAATAATAATAATAATTGAACAGTTCATTAGCACAAAGGGTTTCCTCTAAAGCTGCACCTTCAACCCTGAGGGATAAAAAAAATAATAGTAAAAATAAAAAAACACGACCTGTAACTGAACACCAACATTAAACAGTGAGGCTGATAAACAGGATGACGAGCAGTGCATTAAAAAACAAATAAAATACAATCTGTTCCCTAAATAGATTATAATTATAATATAATTAATTATAATATAATACACACAAGCTAAAATATCGAGACATGATGAAGATGAGGAGCTCTGTATTCACACTGCTGTCTTCACATGTTCAGTAACAACAATCTGATCCGGCTTAAAACATACAGTATAGAACCTGGAATAGACACGGACGAGCACACACNAGTTGGTTCCCTGGACTAAACTTAGATGATTTTAGGAATAAAGTCAGTTCACATCTCTATTTATTTTTTATGAAGCCATTAAATAAACCATGTTAAATAATCGAAGCATCAAACTTTTCAGATAAACAGCAGACTCAGCACTCAGGTTTTTTCGGTTACTCTTTTGTGTTTTATCTCGATCTTCAGGTTTTGGACATTATTTCTTTATTAATATTTCATAGTTTTAAAATAGATTTGTATTAAAAGTTACATTAAATATATATATAAAGCTTTAATTCCCTTTGCGTTTATTTAATTTCAGGTTTAATGTTGTTGTTTTGAAGGGAAACGTTGTAAATAATAAGCATGAGGAGCGTCATCGTGATTCTCAGATGGTTTTTTATTTTATTTTTAAAGTTCTGCATTAAAATGGGGCGGCACGGTGGCTTAGTGGTTTGGCATGTTCGCCTCTCAGCACTAGGGATTCCCGGTTCGAATCCCCATCTGGGTGGAGTTTCCATGTTCTCCCCGTGTAACTGTGGGTTTCCTCCGGGTTCTCCGGTTTCCTCCCACAGTCCAAAAACATGGATCAAGTCAATTGAATTCTCCAAATTGCCCCATATAGAGTGTGTGTGTGTGAGTGAGTGTGTGTCCAGCGATGGATTGGCGCCCTGTCCTGGGTCTATCTGCCCAGCGCCCGAAACGTTCTCCCCTGGATGGGCATGGGGAACCCCACCGCGACCCTAATAGAGGATAAAGCGGGAGAGAATGAATGAATGAATGAATGAATAAATGCATTAAAACGGTAAGGTTAGGAGTGAAAAGGCTGCAATATCTTTGCCAGAGCACTAGATGGCGCTGCAGCGTCGTCATTCAAACACTGCAGAAGAAAAGCACAGTGCATTCTGCGCTGCGGGTTTCTGCCGTGCTGGTTGGATGCAGTTTGGCATGTTCTCTTGGGGCAATTAACAATTAACTAATGAACCAGTTTGTTACAATGGAACTGCTTTTAGCAGAATTGACTTATAATTAAGATCGGCACGGTGGCTTAGTGGTTTGGCATGTTCTCTCAGCACTAGGGATTTCCGGTTCGAATCCCCATCTGGGTGGAGTTTCCATGTTCTCCCCGTGTCCGTGTGGGTTTCCTCCGGGTTCTCCACTTTCCTCCCACAGTCCAAAAACATGAATCAAGTCAATTGAATGCTCCAAATTGCCCCATATTGAGTGCGAGTGTGTGTCCAGTGATAGATTGGCGTCCTGTCCTGGGAACGTTCTCCCCTGGATGGGCATTGGAACCCCCCCCCCCAATAGAGGATAAAGCGGAAGATAATGGATGGATAGATAATATAATTGAAAATCGATAACAAAACTTTACAGCCTCGATGTCACGGTTTATATTAAACTTACAGAAAACAGGCCTTATATAAATATAAAATAAAAAAAATAAATAAATCTTATATAATATTTATTTTGTCATTCAGACTTTCTTATCCAAAGCAACAAGTATCTCAACTGGGTTGGGGTCAGACCACAGCATCAGCCGTGATGCAGCATCCCTTGAGCAATGAGGGTTAAGGGTCTTGTTCAAGGACCTACGACTTCTGAAACTCGGCATTCGAACCCACAACCTTCAGATCGACAGCCCAACACCCCAAACACTGAGCGAGCATACTGTACATGTGTACATCCATCCATCCATCATCTTCTGCTTTAGGGTCGCGGGGGGGGGGGGTGTGTGTTCCCCATGCCCATCCAGGGGAGAGCGTCTCGGGCGCTGGGCAGCTACACCCAGGA
>JAFMOD010000364.1:144895-175600 GCA_019802435.1 Corydoras maculifer
CCGCCCGCCAGCCACACCTCTCCTCGGCGCTACATCTACTTACGCTACCTTTTTTTGTGGAAGGCGGAGCCTAACAGACGCTGGAACCACACACGGAACACATTCCTACGTTTTTCGTTGCATGTTTTTTTTTTTTTGGTGCATTTCTTCGCGTTTCAAGTCATTCGTGAGAGATGAGGTCGATTCGGCCGAGATCTACGCCCGTCGAAACGCGAGCTACATTCAGAGCCTGTCCCTCGTTCCATAAGCCGCGACTGCTGCACGACGCCTTCGTTTCCACGCCGTCGCCGCCCCCCCTCCCCCACGCATAAATTTTTTTTCCCTAAATATATTTGTATCTAGATATATATATATATATATAATTTTGTTTATATGCAAATAAAATAAATGCAGTAGAATCAAACACATCACAAAGTCATTTAGGATGTACACTAAATACAATAGAGCTCTAAAACCATCGGTGCAAACTACACATTTAAAAAAAAAACAACAAAAAAAATAAGAAAAAGAAACCCAAAAGCCACTAAAGAGATCTATTTAAATATACTCTGTTTCTGTAGATATCTGTTTTGAACATAGATTTCGATTAAATAAATACTTTGTTATACATATAGATTCTGATCTGTAAACTATATACACACGGTGTGTTTTTCGAAGCCCCTTCGCCTGACCCCGCCCTCCGCATTCGTGACGCCAGCTTTGGAACCGTAGTGATGCTTCCTATTCGGTAGCGGAATGTGCTTTGTCCTTTATCCTGCGTTTCTCCCAAACGGAACCCAAAACGCGAAATGCCCACATCACACACGAGGGGGGCGCCACACGCGCCACTGTCCTAAGACGGAGAGAAGGAGCTGGAACCCGACCCCCCCCCCCCAACACCCCTTTCCCCTCCCCTCCCAAACCCTGCCCGAAAAAAAGGTTCCTCACCACAAAAGTTTACTGAAATTAAGGTGCGGGTCGGACCGTCGAAAGCACCGAACGTGTGTGAGGACAAACTGGATCCACGCTCGCGGTTTGCCGCCGCTGTGCGTCGCCAAGTCCAGCTTGTGGATTCCTTAGTCCATGGTTCAAGTCCAGCTTATAGGTGGCGTCATGACCCCCCCCACCCCCAACACACTGATGACGTTTTTCTATGGGAAGGTGGGCGTCCCGAGGGACGTACGGACGCGAGCCGGGTGTTAAAGCCAGAGTTATACTTGCCGCTTCGATTTAAGGCTTTCCGCTGGTAATTTACATGCCACACATCCACATTAGGAATTTGGAGGGGTGGGGGTGCGTGGGGTCTGGGTGGAGGTCTGGTTAAAGCACCAAACCTTTTTCACCAGCATGCAGGGTTGCTTTACTAGCTATGAAGCATTCCAACTTTTTCCTCCGTCGCCCTATTTTCAGGCTTTTACAGCCAGTAGGGGTCACTAATGTTCTAATTACAGGGACATAATCGAGCACCAGTATTTCATGTACCCCCCCCCCTTACCTCCACGTACGAGTTAAAAATTTCGTGGTTAAAATTTTACACCGTAAATCCGTTAAAAAGAAATTAAAAACGGCCTGATTTTTGGGCTTGGAACACCTTCAGGTGCGTTGGCTGCCCCTAGTGGTCATCCTATTACATGACCTTCTTAAAAGGCCATTGAGATGAAAAGCAACAAAAAACTAACTATGAGAATTTAGTTTTAGAACAGAGCCCAACTGTCTGTGGTTCACGTAAATAGAAATAAATAATCCGGGATTTACGAATCCGAAATTGTGCAGGTGGACGTGCGATTAAAGAGTATTCAATCGAAACGTCCACGAAACGTTAATATCAATATGGCATCGCTCCGTTTTAACGAACGTAACGTAAATCATGCTTCTGCGTAGGACAAAGAACATAAAAATAACGACGATGCGACATCTCCGTCGTTCGGGCGAAATTATAACGAGCGACAGAATAACGAATGGAAGCTTTTCAGTTGAAAGCGATTCGTTAACATTACGATGCTTACGAAAAGCCAGCTAGCTTAAATTTGTTCAGATGATTTGTTATTGCTTAAAGCTGGTTTGCCTTAAAAAATTTTTTTTAAAAAGCATCAGGAGTTAAAAGTGAGGGTCGATCGCTATCGGCGACTTACAGAAACTTACCAACTTGTGTTTTACGATAATTCTATATCGTATAATTGTAATAAGTGTATACAAGTATAATTTGGCTTTAACACGGCGTGAGAAACGAGACCCACGTCTCGGACCCGCTGGAACCAAAGTCAGTGCAGGTTTACGAAGAGAAAAACGTTACGTCGGTTGAATGTCTTGCACCGGCGTAGTGGTTGTTCAGCGGTTGAGAACCGATGCGTGGTTGTGTCCCGTAGCTCGTCGGACAGTGTGGGAAGATTTTCCGTTAAGACTAGCTAGACGACTACACCTGATACAGGAACTAAGTAGCTGCGGTCCCTCAGACGAGGTGAGATAACAGAGACGACGACGACACCGATTTTCCGTAGTGTTTTTTTTCTTCCCCTCCCCGTTTACGTTTTTTTTTTTTTTCTTTCTTTTCTTCTCTTTTCTCTTTGTTGTCCTGTGACCCAAAAAAACATTCCTGCTGTGTGATTCGTAGCGGCGAGCAGCAGTCCGATCGGCGCCGATCCGAGAACGGTCTCCACCGGTCGGCCCGCGAGAGAACGGGGCTCTCAGATCCGGGGGCGAGGGACGGCTCTCGCCGCAAAAGTGCAAATTCCATGCTGTGATTGGTCAGCTGACCGGTCAGGTGACCAAGCCCTGTGTGTGGACGGTCCAGTCTGATTTCGGAAGGCGGTGAGTGATGGATGGTTTGTGATTCGCCCGGGGCGGCGGGTGTGGTATGAGCGAGACATTCTCAGGTGGGATGCGCCGCGTCGGCCCTAATTTTCCCAACCGAGATGGGGGCGGGGCGGATAATCGTGACATCACAACTCGGGTTTCGACATAGCGTTGAAATACTGGCTCAACTCGCGAGTCGTAATTCCGATCAGCCAATCGATAACCAGTCAAGTTGTATTTCTGCGAGTTGGCACAAAGTGGTTTTCGAACTGCGGGGTTAAGTAGCTAACCTTATTCGACTAGTAGTCAACCAAAATTAAATAAAACTCTTCTTAGGTATCGAACTACTAAATTGAATGGCGCTGCTAGCTACGATAGCTGCCTCGTAACTGATCGCTGATTGGCTGATCAAGTCTAAACCCCACCCCCCCTGCTTTCGGTGGGAAAACCCAGGGCGCCCACGGCGCGCACCTGTTCGGCGTTTGTTTGCAGGTTCGGAGTGTGACGGTAGGAGGAAAGGATGAGGTAAGGAGGCTCGGATTGGACGACAGACTAGACACACTCTGCTCCTCTGTTGCTGATTGGACGGTGCAGAGCCAGGAAACGAGGGGACGGGGTGAAGTCCTGGAGGCGTGGACGGACAGCGGGTGGATTCGCGCTGCGTGGACGAGGCGTAGCTGGCAACGGCGCCGCATTTCGAGTCCCATCGTGGTGAAGGAGCCCGGTCTCCGTGACGGAGGAAGACCGTCGTGGACGCGGGAGACGACGCACAGTTCTACGTCAGGATGACGAATGCCAGAGATGGAAACGTGGTGGTGGGGTAGTGACCGAACATGGGGGTGGAGGGGGCGAGGGGAGGAGGACGAGGGGGACGTCGGGCATGGCGGCGCCGGTGTGCTCTTATAGGCTTATAGTCTTCTCCTGAGTGTTGGCGAGGCGGCGCAGGCTGGCGCTGGAGTAACCCTCGTCGCTGCAGCTGCTCCTCAGGCTGCCTCGCTCGTCCGAGTCGCTCACGCTGCTGGTGCTCCATTCCAGATCTCCCAGGAGGTAGTCTGTACCCTCCACGTCCACGTCCACGTCCAGCTCTTCTGAAAGTCACGCGTTCCGAGATGAAAGTGATAAGTGCATCCATACTTTGCAGGTGGCTGTGTGTGTGTGTGTGTGTGTGTGTGTGTACCTTGGTCGGAGTCGGATTTGTCCGATGAGAAGGTGGAGCCCATGCTGTCCATGCGCGTGCGCTCCACGCCCAGCTGCTCCAGCCGTCTGCGCAGGTGTCTCTGCTCCCGCTGCAGCTGATCGATCGCATGCTGTGCTTTACGCTCACTGTCCTCCAACCTCTGCACACACACACACAAAAACTTCAGGTTGGACTGAAGGAACCTTCTGACCGACACCAACAACACTGCAGTTCACCATTAGGTGGTGGACAACGCGTTTAAGGTGGTTGCTAAGGCATTCTTGGAGGTTTCTTTTGTTGCTGTTTGTTAAGATTGCATTGGTTCAGGGCATTAAAGTTCAGGAACTTCTCAGGAACTTCTCAGGAACCCTCAGAAAAAGCTGGAAACCTCACGAGCCTGTATGCGCACCTTGATGTGATCCTTGGCTTTCATTAGTAGGCTGAGGGTGGTGTGCCGGTTGGTGTCCGGTCCCAGAGGCACCATGGACTTCAAGCGCTCCAAACATAGTCGTAGATGTGCTCGCCTGGGAGAGATGGAGAGGAGAGAGAGAGAGGAGGTGAATAATCATCTGAGGTACAAACTCTAAACACAAGGGAGCCTGGCTTGGTGGAACCGAGCTGCTGTGGACGTGGACGGCTGATAAAATTAAGGAACCTGTGGAATCTCCACTGAGCAGCCTTCTGTTTTCAGGTGGTACGAGTGGACCGGGTCACATGCAGACGGGAACGTCCGTGGACCCGTCCGACGTCCGAAACTGAGGCTCAGAGCACATCTGTAATGATGCTGATGCTGATGGGATGTGGTTTCAGTGCACGCTCTGTTTCTATGGTTTGATGTCGGTGTCTTCAGAGAATATGAGCTGCCATCTGGGGGTGATGCAACGTTGGGAAGGTAAATACACCACAGAACCTTCATACAGAACCATACTGAGAACTCAGAGGGCTGACAGGACCAGTCCGTATAAAATTCAAAACCACACCTCTTTTGAAAAACCACCTTAATGGTGAAGCCACACCTCTTTGTTTCTGAATGTAACAGGTGCAAAGCCACACCTCTTTTTTTTTTAGGCGACTTAGTTAAGAAGCCACACCTCTTTAATTTTCTGAAACCAACAGGTGCAAAGCCACACCTCTCTAACTGGTGCTTCCACAATACCTCTATTTTTGAACCTCAGGCCTAAAGCCACACCCCGTTAATCAGAACTGAGGATCAGGTGTGAAGGTGAACCCGCTTTAGTTTAATTATAATCATAAACAATTTTTGTTCGTCGTCTTCTGTTTGGAGCGATTAATCATTCTGCATACACTGCAGGGATAGGAGAGAGAGCAATAACAGCATTCACAGCTGCTGAGTGCAGGGTGCACGCCGGTGCTCATGTGCCCTTGTTATGTAAGCGCAGGACACACACTGGTTACTGTACACTCTCAGAGGTGTGTGTCGCCAGCTCGCCGGCCTGCCTCTCAGCTTTCAGGGCTGAGTTTAAATTTATTTATTTATTCCCGGATCTCTCGCCGTCGTTCTTCTCTGATGTGAGAAAGTATTCTGTAAACGCCTTCCCTAATCTGGGTGAAGTTTTCATGTCTCCGTGTCCGTGTGGGTTTCCTCCGGGTTCTCCGGTTTTCTCCCACAGTCCAAAAACCTGGATTCAGAACCTGGATTTAGATGCCCCCAGGACAGTACGCCAATATATTGCTGGGCACTCTATATGGGGCAATTTGGAGTATTCAATTTACCGTGAATCAATGTGTGCAGCCCAGCCTGCGGATCCCTTTATTATTATTATTACAGTGGTTACATCGTTGCTGTAACTCAGCATTATATAAATTCATCTGCTGCAAGACGGACATCCACCCTGACGGGTCGCGTCGCCGTGGCTCAGCGTGCTGCGCCCTTCCCATGAACGTGCAGCAGAACAGGTTTGATATCTGCACGGCGTCGCGGCATTAATCTCGTTTTCAGACGACGTTCCAGAGCCAGATCTGCGGTTAAGCGGGGTACGGAAAATGATTACGCGTTCCTAAGAATTCCCCGCACAGGTAATTCAGGTTACATCTTTATAATTTATTAAAGCCGGCGGATTGAAGCCTGCTGCTCTGCTCTGCACCCACGCCGCCCTTTCAGAACCACAGCCCGCAGAGTCGCTCGCTCTCCGACTGACAACGCGAGTGCTCCGTGTTTTTAATCACACGGCTTTGAAGTCTTTAGAATGCTTTCTTTTCTTTTCTTCAATAATACAGTGAGGAGACTGTATGTCATTATCTTACACTCACGTCATCACACGTTATATAATAATATAATCAGTAATAATCAGGTGATCAATTATTGCACCATCTGTAGGTTGTGTGTGTGTGTGTGTGTGTGTGTGTGAGTGTGTGTGTGTTGGGGGGGGGGACGTTTCAGGTGCTGGGCAGATACACCGAGGACATCGCTGGGCACACAATCACTCATACACACACGATATGAGGCAATTCAGAGCAGCCAATTCACCTTGAACCCATGTTTGTGGACTGTGGGAGGAAACCGGAGAGCCCAGCGGAAACCCATGCTGATACGTGGAGAGCATGGAAACCACACCCAGATCGGGATTCGAACCTGGATCCCTGCACTGCGCTGAGAGGCTGACATGCCAATTACCTTACAATTAAAAGCTGGATATTGTTATTTAAATGTTAAATACAGAACTTTGATATCTGGCCCTGAAACATGAGACGCTGTAAAGACATACACAAGGACGGAGGTGGCAGCAGAATGACGAGGAGATGTTTCAATTAGAAAACCTGGATCAGGACCTGAGGGTCAGCAACTCTTCTACAGCCCAAAGGACAAAGTCCAGATCCTGATACAGGTCCAGAAGCTCTGCGGGGGTTGGTATAGCGGGTTAGACGGGTTCCTCGATGCTTTACGAACACCTAACAGCAGGGTGTTCAAGAACATCCCATTCTAAGGTGGCTCTTCATTTGCGATTATGATAAGCTTTCGCTTTCTGGTAGGTGTTTTGTTATTATTTGCACATTGATGTATTTTTATAAATATCTAACTCATCTTTATACGAAACCGGGAGGAAAGACGGCGGCGGGTGTGGAATGCATGCGCAGGTGGTTTGCAGAACGAGTTCTGCTTTTTGAGGACAGTACTGAGCAAACAGCGTGCAGACAGGATCAACATATACCCGTCTCTATGGCACGAATGTAAACATGCTGACAACACACACACACACACACACACGCGAGGTCACGACTGGGTACAGAGTTCCTCTTTCAGTCCCGGCTGGAGCAAAGAGCAGCGGCGTTGGGTTACATAACCCCGAAGCGCCACCAGCAGCGTGACGCAACGGCGATAAGCGTGCTGCTGTTTGTTAAACAAATGGAGAACGCGCACGCACGACATTCCCGGCAGCACCACCGGGGGGCACGAGCACACGTTCTGAAACGGACATGCGTTCCATTAAACCCGAAGAGCTACAGTGTGCAGAGAGAGACACGGCGAAGACGCAAAACCGCAGAGACGGCGTTAAAGAAAAACAAATGTCCACCGTGGAACTGGAACCGACAAGGGCCTTCCCCAAAGTGTTTGTCTCCTAGAAGCGTCTCCTGGACTCTTTACCCCTGCGGCAATGAGACTCAATTAAAGCAGGAGTTACTTTCGTCCCCACGGTGGCCGATCTCGTCCGGACGTCCATCGGGGGGGGGGACGTTTTTCCCGGAGCGAGTAGCGTCCGCACGCGAACGACACGTTCTTCAAGAGTATTGGCGTTCTATTTATAACTCCGGAGCGGCGCAGACACCTGATATCACCTAAAGAACACGATAAGGCCGACGGGTTCCGGGGAAACGGCCTGTGTTTACGTCTTTGTTTGATCATCGCCGTCTCCGTGCGGGTCGAAGACGAGACGCCGGTCTGAACGCAGGACGTGAGAACCAGTGCGCACACACGAGATCAAAGACGTGAAGGACGAAACTCAGAAGGTGATGAGGTCACGTGAGAGATACGAATAAATACTCACGATACAGATGGACCTTGTAGTTCTAAACTCACATTCTGTAGTCCATCTGATCCCACGCTGATGAACCCCCCCCACAGAGCAGGTATTATTATTAGGGTGGTGGATGATTCTTTGCACCATCACATTATTTACAAATAAAAGCATCCATCCATCCATCCATTATCTTACACTTTATCCTCTATTAGGGTCACGGGGGGGCTGGGGGGGTTCCCCATGCCCATCCAGGGGAGACCGTTTCGGGCGCTGGGCAGATACACCCAGGACAGGGGGGGGCAATCTATTGCTGGGCACACACTCACTCACACACACACACTCTATATGGGGCAATTTGGAGAACTCAATTGACCTTGATTCATGTTTTTGGACTGCGGGAGGAAACCGGAAAACCCGGAGGAAACCCACGCGGACATGGGGAGGACATGGAAACTCCACCCAGATTGGGATTCGAACCGGGAATCCCTAGCGCTGAGAGGCAAACGTGCTAAACCACTAAGCCACCGTGCCGCCCAATAAAAGCATCCACCCCCCGCCCCCTTAATTTATTTACCATTTATACAAGTCCTCCACCCACAAACTCAATAACCCGCTCAACACCGCCCCCCTCGGGAACCCCGGCCGGGGGCAACGCGGATCGATCTCGAGCAGACGTTACCCTGCTGATAGCCGATGATGTGGGCCGGGCTCGTCGCTGACCCCTGAACCTTTTCGCTTGTAAAAGTCTCTTTATACCCCCCCGGGTTGACCTCCTGACCTCTAAAGAGGTTGTTTTAACCCCATGAGCAGGTGGGATGGTGGCGGCGCAGACCTCCCATTATGATCATCATGATTAGCGAGCACAAGCCAGGCCGACGCCACGTATTAGGGGCCCTCAATGGACTTCTATAGGTTTCCAATTGTTAAATACGGGTCACATGATCATCACACAAGCTGTACACGGCTGTCCTACACTGTTGATGCTGCCCAGCCGCTCAAGGAGGAGGAGTCCCCCACTGAGCCTCGGTCCTCACAAGGTTTCTTCCTAAAAATAACGACATAATAATGACAAAAATAACGAGGGCATTTTGTCTTGCCGCTGTCGCTTCGTCTTGCTCTTTTGGGGTTTAAAGTCATATAACATTTTAATGCTGCTATTTGACGATGTACAATTGTTATTTTATATATATATATATATATGTATATTTAAATTTAAAAAAGGCGGCGCGGTGGCTTAGTGGTTTAGCACGTTCGCCTCTCAGCACTAAGGATTCCTGGTTCGAATCCCCATCTGGGTGGAGTTTCCATGTTCTCCCCGTGGGTTTCCTCCGGGTTCTCCGGTTTCCTCCCACAGTCCAAAAACATGGATCAAGTCAATTATAGTTCTAAAAATTGCCCCATATAGAGTGTGTGTCTGTGTGAGTGAGTGTGTGTCCAGCGATAGATTGGTGTCCTGTCCTTGGTGCATCTGCCCAGCGCCCGAAACGTTCTCCCCTGGATGGGCATGGGGAACCCCCCCGTGACCCTAATAGAGGATAAAGCTGAAGATAATGAATGAATGAATATATAAATGAATATATAAATAAAACCGACCACGTAATGTAGGTGGTTAACCGGTTTAATCCAGACTGCAGGACTAAACCGGGATGAGCCCTGCCTGGTTAGTCAGAAAACATATGGGGGCTGTTGATTCACTCTCCAGAGAAATAATGAAGCAATTCTCTCCCTCCCCTGCATTGTTTGTGTGCACTGGTGTGTGGCCGGGTGTGTGCTGGGGGTAGAAGCGGCGTGGGGTAAATATCTACAGTACGTGTGACGGGGGAAGGTCAGGGTGGAAACGGGAACAGCTTGTACTCCGGATCACACTGTACGGGACAATGGAGATCTTATGCTCGGTGTTCTCGGGACTGTTACCTAACCGAAACCTCGACCCAGAAACCGCCGCAGTCTGTTTACACTGGCGAGATGTGCCGACTCGGCACGTTCTATTTATAATTTTGCGTTCGTTTTCAATGATATTTTGCTAGAATACGTGGCCCGCAGCATATTCACGAAAGGATTCACGAACTACGAAGCCGCGGGACGGTTCCGTACAGACCATACGAAAGCTCGTCCCCGGGGATGGGCCGATAATCCCGCCGCCGACCACCATGGAGACGTCGAATGAAGTCCGCTGACTGAACGGATCAATCAGGGTTGGTTTTGAGTGGAGTGAAATTTTGCAGGTTCTTCCCTTGCCAGATTTCAAGCTCATTTCAAAGGTCTTGGATAGGAATCGGGTCAGGGTTCGGCATGGACCAAATCCCCACACCCACACACCTAGAACCAGGCCTTCCCCAAACTGTTTCCTCAATATTGGAAGCGCACAGCGGTCCAATGACACCATACACTTTAAAAACAGGCTTTATCTGCTACGGCCACCTCCAGGTTGGAGACTGCAATCATCACCATAATCATCATCATCATCACTGCAGTAATGGAGTCAGCGGGCTGCGGCGGCGTGGAGCCGTCTGGCTGAAGGACCCTGCGGCGCCGGGGGCATGCGGCTGCGCAGAGAGAAGCGTGGCTAAGCGCGTTTGCGCGGCTGAGGCTGGATGCGCCCGCCGGCGGGCCGGGGTTCGGTTGGAGTCGGAGGAGATCCGTTTGGTCGGCGTGCACTGCCGAGCTCGTCCGCCATGTATTATTCAACACCGTCTGCAAACCGAGCCGCGAGTGCATTCGCGTGTGAGAGTGTGAGAGAGTGTGTGCGCTTGTGTTCGAACCCAGCGTAGCTGAAAGGAATCAGAGAATCCACGCCGAGTCGGGAGGAAGCGTTCGGTTAATGTGACCCAGTTATGCGCCGCTTCCCTGACACAAACCGAGACGTACGACGAGCGGCGAGTGCTCAACTAAGACTAAGCCCCACCAATTATCCCGTCAGTGTGGACTTCCGAGTGGCCGTCCACGTCGTGTAACAGCGGCCAGGCAAGAAAATCCATGTTTACTGTAAATAAACAGAGTAATGCGTTACGAGAAACATTGCCGTTTCCATCGAGCTTTCGTAGAAATACGATCAGTGACATGCCGTCAGGTGACGTCATGGGGGAGCGAATGGGGGGGGGGGGGGCAGAACAAACTAATTAAATAGAGCAAAATATAAAGCATTGGATTCCAATCGGAGTGAAGTTCCCATGTTTTTCATGTCAGTGGGCACCTTTCTTAAATCTGATTGGCCGAGCTGTGTGTCCAGCCATGACATCATTGACAATAACACACCCCTCTGAGCGCTTTGCATTTGTATCGATGCGTGAAATACAATACATTATTTTAAATCATTAAATACAGATTAATAGGAACAGTGATTAGCACTAAAGCTGTTCCAGTGGGGTTTTTTTCATATACGAAGTTCTGTAATTTGGTCACTAGATGGCAGTGTTTAATCGTTAGATAAACTAGAATCCTGTTACTCAGCGATCAACGTTCACTTTAAAAATGAGACCCAGATTGACAATTTTGTTTTCAATAAACACATTTATGAATTAAGCCTTGTTTTTTTATTATAGTGTGTTTATAAATGATTTATTAAAACACTTGAGGTTGTGTATTATTGTGAATAAATCACGGGAAAGAGGTGGAACTGACGAGACTGATGTAAAAAATACGTATTATACCCCTATATAGTGTCTGTGTGAGGGAGTGTGTGCCCAGTGATAGATGTCTCGGGTGTATCCGCCAGCGCCCCAAACGCCGGAAAGATGCCCCATAACCCTGGTTGAGGATTAAGAGGAAGATGATGGATGGATGGATCGTATTTAATTGTATGCTGCACCTCGGCACCTGAGTCGGCACCTGACGCCAATCGAGGCCAAATCCAGCGCCAAGTGGATTTGAGCTGATTTGATCGTGAGCTTAGCACGGCGTGCACAGATAAGAGGACATCACGTGGCTGTGTGTCACAGGGCTTCAAGACATTTGGGTGGTGGTGGGGGTGCCTGTCATGATGCATTCTTCATATGTTGCGTTCAGACGTGAGGCTCTACATAATTTGAACAATCGATGGCCAGATTTCGGAACATGTGACGCGAGTCAACGATCATGAGAGAGGAGGACCAAGACGAGTGGACGTACCTGTTCTTCTCCATCTCGTTATGCGTGGACCTGAAACGAGAGAGAGAGAGAGAGAAAGAGAGAGAGAGGTTAAAACTCTGTTGATTGGCTGTGCATTACATTCAGGGGGAGGCTCGCAGGAGGCACCCCAACGCGCTCGCGGCTGATCTGAAGTGTGCGGTGCAGAGGCGGCTGACGTGCGAGACAAAGGGAGGCGTGTGGGAGAACGAGAACCGGTGGCTGAGGAACCGGCTACGAGACGAGAACCCAAATCCCCAACACAATGCGTTACATAACGGCAGCGAAGCGGTGGGGAACGCACGTGTAAACACCAACAAACACTCGCGTGATGGTGTAACTGAGGTCGGAATTACGGCACGGCCGCGCTCGTTCTGATCATACCACCTAAACGATGCCGGTGTCTGTTGTATAACAAACATCAGAGTATGACGGGCATTATAAAACGAGGAGTCCCCGTCCTTAAATCTGATTGGCCGGGATGTGTGTCCGGCCGTGACATTGTTGACAATTAACACACACCTCTGAGCGCTTCACATTCGTATCAGTGCGTGAAATACAATACGTTATTTTAAAATAATGAAATTAAAAATTAATATAAACAGAGATCAGCACTAAACCTGTTGCATTAAAATCACTGGATGGCAGTATTTAATCTTTAGAGAAACCAGAATCCTGTTACATAGCGTTCAACGTCCGCGTACATCGTACATCGCGGAAAACCAGATTGACAATTTTGCTTTCAATAAACCTTGTTTTTTTTATTATATTGTGTTTGTAAGTATTTTATAAAAACAATAGGACACTCGAGGTTGTGTATTATCGTGAATAAATCACAGGAAAGAGGTGGAACTGACTACATTAATGCGAATAATACGCATTATGTCGGTAGCTGGAACTTTCGACCAGGTGGCGCAACATGACACGGCACAACACTAATGTAAAGTTACGCTTGCAGCACACGGGTCTGTTTACTTTGTCCATTTTATTAGTTTATACTAGTTTAATTCCAAAGGATAATTTTGTGTTAATGATCCGCAAAAGCCGTACGTTGTCTTTTATTGGATGATTAAATTAATTAAATAAATAACAAACCTAAGTGTGAAAATATCATTATCGCAAAATAATCGTAGTATCACATAAACGTGATTATTTCTTAAACAATAAATCGTACCACCAAAATCTGTAATCGTCTCATCTCTGGCGTAGACGCCTCGGCGTTACAGCGTTCAAATGAAACGAAAAATCATCGCAACAGAATACCAAGCCATTAGGACAGGTCCACCTCTCCTGCAAAGTAGTTTCGGAAAGGCCTGTTCCTGTTCCGGCACCATGAACACGCACGTTAACAATTCATCAAACGCATTAACAACACCGACACAATGGATGGTAAAAAACACTTTACATCAACAATCCTAATTATTAGTACACCCTCCAGCCCATAAATAACCTACGGTTTCTGTGCTGCCTAGCAACCACAGATTACAGCAAACAGACTATATTGTTGTGCAGAAACACTGCGGACATCATTATTACATTATTTATGAAGACACCATCGCCCTTGTGACACGCAGGCCTGAGAAAGGTGTACGCTGCAGTAATGCAGAAGTCAGACCACCAGTGATGGCCCCCCCCCCCACACACACACACTCCCATTACAATATATGGACAAAAGTACGAGGAAACACCTCCAGATTTATTCGCTGTTCCTGTGACCAATGAATAAAGTCGATCCCTGAGCCAACAGTATAGGGAAGGTTTAGTGCTGACAGACTTGACAGGCCCACCCAAGACCCCTGACCTTAACACCTTTAGGATGAACTGGAATGGCAATTGTGGGTTTATGAGTCCCTCGTTCTGACCTAACCGGATAAATCCTCCTCGTGGAGAAGGAGCAGACATGGACGTGGACACGCTCCAAAATGTTGTGGAACACCCCAGAGAAGTGCTCATTTGGGGTTGTTGAGGGCAGAAAGCTCCGCGAGGCCTGTAGTAGTTTCATGTGATTCAGACCGAAGCTGAATGTAAATGTGCTTCCTGGTAACACGAGAAAGCCCGAATGTTGGAAGAGATTTCGTACACATACTGCGCTCAGCCTCCACACACACACCCACCCACCTACACACACACTCACATGCACACACACTCACGCCGCACAGGCAAATTTAGCAGCAGCCAGAAGAAACAAATCCCTCCGAATGCTGGAGTCTATGAATCACTCACCACCTCAACGCACACCGCACTCAGGAAAACCTGGCAAATCGAAACCCCCCCCCCCCACACACACACACCAAACACAAATACCAGAACTACAAAAAGTATTAGAACACTCTTTTTAATCTACATGTACCATAACCCCGGAACAGAGGACGCTTCCAGCTCGGGAACAGTTCGGGGAAGGCCCTTATCTGGATCCAGGTTTGAATCCCAATGTGGGTGGAGTTTCCACGTTCTCCCCGTGTCCACATGGGGTTCCCCCGGGTTCTCTGGTTTCCGCCCACAGTCCAAAAACATGGATTCAAGGTGAATTGAATACTCTAAATGACCCCATATTGTGTGTGCCCAGCGATAGATTGGCACCCTGTCCTGTGTGTATCTGCCCAGCGTCCAAAACATTCTCCACTGGAGGGGCATAGGGGAACACCCCACCCCCACGACCCTAATAGAGGACTAAGCAGAAGATAATGAATGAATGATTGAACGGACCCACACAGAGCCCCGATCTTCACCTCATCCACCATCTTTAGAATGAACCGGAACTGCGATTTAAAGACCTGCCAGGGGGAACCCAAGACTGTGACGTCATAAAAGCTGCAGTGAGTGGACGGCGTCGGTGTCCTCATACGTTTGTCTGCGCAGTGTTTTAAGATTCGGAGTGACTTTTTGGAGTGACTGTGTTTAGGAACAAACAGTTCAGCTCATTCTGTTGTTATGGTTGGGGCTTTTAAAAATCCGAGGGGTAATTACAGGGGTTTTTTACGAGCCAGCAGCGGGTAATTATGATGTCCACATGACACGGACGGAAATGTTTGTGTTCGTAACTCTCGGGTTCATATACAGGAATGTGTTAGAAACAACAGAACATGAACATTTGAGCTTTAAACAGAATTAATTATTCGTTATGTTAAGTTATGTTAATTACAGCCCGTCCAATGAGTGCTCGATTAACGAGAACGTCAAGAGCAAGACATGTGATGGTCTGCGCGAGAACCATGTCCTTTTAAAATCCTAATGTCTGTCCCAGCACCCATCCATCCATTATCTTCCTCTTAATCCTCCACAAGGGTCCGGGGGGGGGGGGGGGGGGGGGGGGGATGGGGTGTTACCCATGCCCATCCATGGGAGAACGTTTCAGGCAATCTATCGCCAATCTATCGCCGGGCACACACTCACTCACACACTATATGGGGCAATTTAAAACATTCACTTGACCTTGATCCATGTTTTTGGACCGTGAAAGGAAACCGGAGAACCCGGAGGAAACCCACGCAGACCTGGGGAGAACATGGAAACTCCACCCAGATTGGGACTGCCTGTCCCAGCACCCAGACGGCAAAACACTAGCATATTATTAGACTGCAGAGAACCCCCCGAGGACACATGGAGGACATGCAAACTCCCCACCGAACCTGGAAATCAAATAAGAACCTTGAGCTCCGAGCACGGTGCTTTTTCCAAATCCTTCGCCCCCTGAACCTGCCCCTCTGCCCCTGACGGTCTCAACATTTAACCTCGCGATCATCCTTTGGTCCGCGTCCACCTGATACCTTATCCTCTGAACATGACGCTCCTCCGGTTACCGTCGCTCCGACTGTAACCCAGTTAAGAACATGACAGACAGACAGGGCGTGGCCTAAATGCAGCCAGACGCTGACAGGTTTAACAACACGGGTACGAACGGGTCCATTTCGGCTGAGTGGTCACCCATCTTCATCCGTGCCGCCGGCGCGCGGTCGCCCGTTCCACCGAGATGAGCGGGCATCGGCGTTCTCGGGTCTGGAAGCATTTTTCCTGAACGTTCATGACATTTCTCCCCTTTGTGTTCTCCAGGCGGTCGCTGCGAACACAGCGCCGCTCAAAATAGCATGCGTCCTTCCTTCCAGCTATTTATTACCTTCGCTTAACTCCGTACGGCTTAAGCCAAGCAGGTTCACATGATTCTCCATGTCCAACGGCAAGGAAGTGCAAGTGGGCTAAAGTCCAATTACATTCTTGAGTTCTACTGCCGGATTCGTTAAGGACTGAAACAACGAGACGAGTGCTTTTGATAAGATCGCAATTAGAAATTCCTCTGTGAATCAAGAAGACCATGGACGACACGAACAGCGGGCATCAACACGCAGTCAGATGATTTAAACGAAACGGAAGGTGTGTGATGACAGTGTGAACGCAAACAGAAAAATGTCCATGATAATAAAATACATAGATTAAATGTGCAGAGTACAAGTACAGGGCCAATAAAATCTAAAATAGTGTTGGGACATTCACTAGAGACACCCACTCGGGACACCCATTAGGGACATCCACAAGGGCAAACCCTGTTGGCACACCCACTTGGGCTTTCAGGGCATATTTTTGTCCTTTGTGTGTTCCCCAAATGTTCCTCAGACAGTATGGAGCATAAGAGTGTTGCCATGCTCTTTTCGTGAAATGTTTGCATATTCTCCCCCTTCTGTCTGGCTTTGCTTTTTATTTTAATTTAAAAGGGGGAAGCCATAAAAGGCGGAGGCGGTGAGATATTCCTGGAATTTCCACCCGGAATTACAACTCATAGCTGGACGTGTGCATCTTCATCCCGCAGTCGGAAGGTGGTAATTACGTTTGCAACCTCCCCCCCCACCTGCCCCCCACAGCAAAAAAGAAATGTAACCCCATCCTCCAGGGTCCATCACGTACGTTGCATGTACCGTTATGTATTGGGGCGCACCTCCACCACTAGATTTAACAGTTCTATCGAATCTCATTACCACACGTGCATCCTGGACGGCCGTATGCTCCAAACCTTGTGTAAACAGTTTGGGGAAGGCCCTTCTGTCGTGTAGAAATCCTTACATATTATAGCTGCGAACTGTAAAAGCCCCGGTAGGTGTGCTAATACTTTCGCCCATGTGGTTCTAAAGGAAGCTCCCTAGTAGGAAGGAAGGAACTTGAGTGCCTCAAGGTAAGGAAAGGCAAGGATGGACTTCCATGAGGAGAACATGCAAATGTGACTGGAAAAGAACTGAAGAATCGAAGGTCCCCGTTCGCTCGAGGAATGACATTTCTAATTAAATCCACGCAGGCCCACTCGAAAGCCATTCATCGGATCTTAAGAGCGTGGGAGCGCGGCTTCGGTATCCGTGGCGGCGTTTGGCGAGAACATGTAGTACTCTGCGAGAGCGCAAGAGCACGCGGCCAAAGAGGTAGGTGGCAAACCGTTGTGTGTGTGTAATGGTGATGCTGAAACCGTAACCCGCTGCTCAGATGTGGGGGGAGGGAGGCGAACCTACACGCATGCTCAGACACGTACATTGAGACCCCTCCCCCCCACCCCCCACCCGAGCCATCAGGAAGCCTAACGAGCAGGATGCGAGCGCCACGCGAGTCAGCTGACCCACATAAGACGAGCCGTCCCATAAAGCTGCTCCGCGCCTTCTAAACGAAGCCGGATCAATCGACTCGCTTTCGATGAGCTTGCCGGCCCGGTGGGACAGATGGCGTTCCGCCCGGCGAGCCGTCGGTCCGCGACTGATGGGGATGTGCCGCTGCGGGCGGACGCGCAGGCCTCGTAACGCACCGACTCCATAAATCAGCGGCGCAGAAACGGCAGCTCTGCTGCGCCGCTTCAGCCCTCGAGCGCGGAACAACCGGCAAGGGGTCTGCGGTGCCCAATTACGTCGTTAATTAGGGTTTAAAACCCAACAAAGGCTCGTCAGGTCGGACAACACCGAAGCAAACCAATAAGGACTGACGAATAAAATCTCTGTATTAATTACTAATTTCATTCATCCATTATCTTCCACTTTATCCTTTATTAGGGTCGCGGGGGGGGGGGGATTCCTGGAGGCAACCCACGCGGACACGGGGAGAACATGGAAACTCCACCCAGATGGGGATTCGAACCGGAAATTTCTAGTGCCGAGAGGAGAACATGCTAAAGCACTGAGCCGCCCCTTAATTATTCATTTATATTATTAATTACAAGTACGCAGTATATGTAAAATTTGCCCTCCTGCCCGCACACACACCGCTGCAGCCGTAAATGCCTTAACCTCAAGATTTTGGAGCGCGCCAAAGAGAAATTATTTTTAGGGTCAGACACCGATGTAGGGATGACTGGACCCTTTATCTTTTTAAATTTGCTGAATTAAAAAAAAGGGCCTTCCCTAAAACTAGACATGTACTACTGTGATGATGCATGGGTTAGGTGTTTGACCTGTGAACACACCTGATCATGAGGGCGTGTCCCACCACCCGTCTCATCGGTTCTCTGTAACCATCGCCCAACGCCATTGTTCTCTGTACATCATGTAATTCGTTTGTTTAGTTCTTTATAGTTTAATTACAAAAATAGACCTGCCGTCAACAAATCATTGTTGTTTGTTCATAACCGCGGACGTCATCTCCAAAAAGACAAAAAAAAAAAAAAAAAAAAAAACATCTCTTCTTTTGAAATAATCCACCGGAGTCGCCCCGCCCTCGCCCGAAATCAACAACCCGAGCGCCAAATACCGGACGGACGGTGAAGACGATCCAGGACAGGATATGACGTCGAGGCGTTCAGATACCGGGGACTCTATCGGACAGCAGTGGTCGTCTGCGGCGACGGAAACGCGACGGGGCGCCAAAATTCAAACCCCGTCCCGTTCTCCTGCACGGAGTGCATGGCAACCTCCCGCCGTGGGAACGCCGACAACAGGCACATTTTGCTGTTGCCATGCCGACACGGGACTGCGCAGTTGGAAAATACTCCCGCCCCCCCCCCCCCCACCTCACCCCCGTTTCGCTCGGGAGCCGGAAGCTCCGAAGACGTTCGGCCTCGGAGAAGGATCCGGCGCGGGGCTTCGGGATGCCGGCGGACCTGCATCAAAGCGTCTCGGTTTCCCACCAGCCATGAAGCTACCCCCCACCCTCCCCCATCCCCCCACACCTCCCTCAACGGCTGGGAATAAATAGAATCGACCCGGGGTCATCCACATCGGGCTTTCATATCCATTTATCTCTTGGTTTAAACCCCCCCTCAACATATACACTAAATACAGGAGGCTATCTGTTGTTAATTTCGATGCTCTCGTCTCTGAACACGCCTCCTCATTTGCATTTCAAACTGATGTTGCACCTAAACCTCAGACCTGTTATGAGGAAATGGCATTAGGAAGAAATGCACACATAAATCCCCTGATTAACTCCTACACACACACACACACACACACCCACACACACACACACATGAATGTTCGCGAAGAACGTGACAAACTCATTTAAACCAAACAAAATGCATCAGGAAGTGAGAACGCGGAACCCTCTGGGGTTCGCCGCTTCGATCTCACGCGAATTAAAAACATCGGCATTCACCACGGGATCGAAAGTACTGGGACAGCCCTCTCCATCACAGAATCCACAGGTTTCATTCAGTCCAATCGGCACGGGTTTATTAAACCGAGCACCTGCTCGTGTACCGAACGCTTCCAACCATGTGAACGGACTTCCCGACGGACGGGCGAGCGGGTGTTGTACGGAGGGCGGAATGGTGGTGCGGGGTGTCAGCGTCGCTGGATTATTCTCAGTCCAGAATCGACCACAGACGCCCTCCTCCAGAGAAACGCCGGACTGCAGTCTGTAAGTCTAGAACTACAAAGTCCATCCATATGATCAGTGGAGCTGAGAACCTGGACGACGGGAGAAGAAACGAGGAGGTGTCTCTAATAAAGTGGCCGGCGGGTGAAAACCCCTTCCCTGTTCATTTTAAATGGCTGAAACTTGGCCTCTCGTGAACGTTAACGATGCCGTCTTCTGATTTATTCATTCATTCATTATCTCCCACTTTATCCTCTATTAGGGTCGCAGGGGGGTTCCCCATGCCCATCTAGGGGAGAACGTCTCGGGCGCTGGGCAGATAGACCCAGGACAGGGTGCCAATCCATCGCTGGACACACACTCACTCACAGTCACACTCTATATGGGGCAATTTGGAGAACTCAGTTGACTTGATCCATGTTTTTGGACTGTGGGAGGAAACAGGAGAACCCGAAGGAAACCCACGCGGACATGGGGAGGACATGGAAACTCAACCCAGATGGGGATTCGAACCGGGAATCCCTAGTGCTGAGAGAAGAACATGCTAAACCACTAAGCCACCGTGCCGCCCGTTTTGTGATTTACGGCAAACGAAATTCTAAAATCGTTGTGCATGAATTCATCGCTGACGCCTAATTTAATAATGGCTGTCGATATAATTAAGGTGCGAGGGGGGGGGGGTGGCAATCGATCATGTGATATCATTAGCAGCCCCCTGATGAAAATTGCAGACCCGTCTCGGGGAATGTTCGGCGGAACGGCGCGCCGTTTCTCATCGAGCCGCTTCATCGACGCTCTCGATCGACGACTGAAAGAGCGATCCGAGTGCGACGGGCCGCGCCGACAAAGAGCCGGATAAGGACAACGGCCTTGATCCCGTTCAAAAGGAGGCGCGTCGCGTTTGAGTGCCGGAGGGGGAGGAAGAAGAGGCTCGGGGTGCTGAATGCTAGTTTAGTAATTAACAGGAGTGGGGGGGTGGAGGGAACGCGTGGGCATGTGGCGGGAACACGGAGACAGCGTGGCTCGACGAGGCGGCGAGCTCGGAGAACCGCGGCCCCCCATGGTCACGCGGAGAACCTCGAACATGTTGACGGAGGATCCGGGAATTGGCCTGTGGAGTGGCCACGCATATCATTACCCCCCCCCCCCATATCTTGCAATACACTAATAACAGCTTGTTATGACATCACAATGCTGCCCAATGCTGCCATGGTGATTGGTTGCATCTGGTCACCCTCGGGAGACTAATACTTGACTGCAAACTTGCACCCAGTGCAGGATGTTTACATGTTGCTAGGCAACAGACCACAGGCGCGGGGGATCCATTTGTCCAGGGAGACCAACAAATATTGTTTAAACTAATAACTTTTTAATATGGTTGCCTTAAAAAGTCCCCGTCCCCATCCCGACCTCCACGACTCCCACACGTGATGCTGCCCCCTTCCAACCTGGTTTCTGACCCCTGTGTGTGTGTGTGGGGGGGGGGGGGGGTTTAACACCCTTAGTTTATGTCCTTGTTCTCTCACTCTCGTTTCATTATTTCCATACGCCCCCCCGACTGCGGTCATTACCTCGTCATCGACACATTGCAAACAGTGACGTGAATCCGGGACGCCGGGTCACGGGTACGAGCGGTAAACAAGCACGGATCCGATCCAGATCCGATCCGACCGGCGAGGACGCTTCGAGGGCCGTCTGCCTTCGCGTGGACGTTACCACGGCGATGAGGAAGGCTGCAGGAGTGCGTCACTAACAAGGAATTAATTTATGGTACTATTTCTCCTCAGGATCTGTTCGTCTTGGCCGGGGCCCCTGCCGGTGGACAGAAATAGATCCCGGGTGTGAAGTCCTGCTGACGGGCAGAGTAACGCTGTAGCGAGCGCGGAGACGAGCCCCGGCACGTATTACGGACTCGAACGGGTTTAAAGGACAGAGCGCACGTCCCGGCATCATGAACGAGTCCATCCAAAAACCACAGTACACACACAGGACGTCTCACGAATTAAGTTAAGATGTGACTTTCAGAGCCTTACATGGTCTTCCCCATCATATATTTCTGATTTAATTACACCATACAGTTCTGCTCACACCCTCCGATCCTCTTCAGCCGGTCAGCTCAGGGGGGGGGGGGGGGGGGGGGGGGGGGGGGGGGGGGGGGGGGGGGGGGGGGGGGGGGGGGGGGGGGGGGGGGGGGGGGGGGGGGGGGGGGGGGGGGGGGGCGGGTCGCGGGGGCAGCAACCGAAGTAGGGAGACCCAGACCTCCCTCGCCCCAGCCACCTCCACCAGCTCGTCTGGGGGAACCCCGAGGCGTTCCCAGATCAGCTGAGAGATATAATCCCTCCAGCGTGTCCTGGGTCTTCCCCGGGGCCTCCTTCCAGCCGGACTTGCCTGGAACACCTCCCTAGGAAGGCGCCCAGGAGGCATCCTTACCAGATGCCCGAACCACCTCAACTGGCTCAAAAAAAAAATTAATTATTATTATTATTGTTATTATTATTATTCATGACCTGGTAAGTGCAGTGTAACAGGGCAAAAAAAAGTCAGGAGGCTGCCATGGTGCACAGCCGCAGTGGTTGCTGTTGTTCATTGGCGCAGTTGGGTGACACGGCCGCCATATTGGTCAGGGGAAGCATTCAGTCCCGCAGTGCTGTTTCACACGCGGTAGCCTCATTATAAAGACGTCGTCTGATGGAATTTGCGTTTATCGAGCTCAGTCCTCGTGCCGAAGGCTACAAACGATGTCGATGACATTCCACCGCGTCTCAAAAGAGGGATCTCCGTGCAGCGCGTTTGAAGTCCACGCCACGCTCGTCAATCCGGCTTTATAGCCTTTTCGGCGCGGGGCGCAGCGGCTCGTCCTTTGAAACCACTGGCCGCGCTGCGCAGAACTAATTGGCATTTCTGTTACAGTCTGAATCGCGTCGAGCCGCTCGGTTTGTACCACCTTCTGAGCGGGGGATGGAGGGGCAAACCACGCAGGGTTCATCTACAAAGGCACAGGAGAACAGATCTGCAGCCTATCCCGGCGTTGACGCTGAAGCCGTCTGCATTCATTTAAATATTAATAACAATTCACCAATGCCTGCATTCAGATGATGAGGAACTGATGTACGGCTGTTCGGTCTCGAACATCAACCTTCTATCCAAATTTGGGGGGGGGGGGGAGAGCCATTTGAACTCTACTGCTGTGGACTCACCTCCTTATCTCTACATCATTCATATCAGCTGCAGATGGGGTTTGTAGTTCTACAATTCCAATCTGTAGTCAATCTGTTTCTCTATATACTTTGTTAGTCCCCTTTACTCTGTTCTCCAATGATCAGGACCATGGACAGAGGTTATTAGGGTGGTGGATCATTCAGTACTGCAGTGACACTGACATGGTGGTGGTGTGTTGGTGTGTGCTGGGCTGAGACGAGAACAAAGTGAAGGTGACGAAAAGTATGTAGAATGGACTACAGAATGTAATAAGAACTACAAAGTCCATCTATGCGGTTATGATGAAGATGATGACGATTATAAAGCCTTTCTATAGAAATCACGTGACATTTCATGAGACATGAATCACAATCGGAAGTTTCGGCTAAAATGAAAGTAAAAGCGCCGGACGGCAGGTGAACGAGGACGTCCGCGCCTCTCCGGCAGGTGATTTTCAGGACGACCTTTGCTTTTTACACGTTAATCCTCTCTGAGTGACACGTTGTCGTATCGGCCTGCGTTTTCGAACTGTACTCACGACGGTGACTCGATACCGCCGGATCGGGACGATCAAGTCACCGCCAAGCTACGACCATAAATAAAAACAGGTTCTTCTTTTGAGTGCGAACGGACAAAAAATGACCCTGCACAATCTCCACCTACAAATTAAGAGCACGGACTTGGCCGTTCTGATATAATTATATGAATACGTGCTTTAGGGTGGACTAACAAATGGGGAAATGTTGGCAGGTTGCCATGGCAACGGTCTGTTTCGGCTCCGTGCTCAGTCTGCTGCACTCCTAACTTTATGTAACCAGCACACTGTGATCAGAACGCTTCAGAAACCCCGAGTGCACTTGGGAATAGGGTGCCTATTTAGCATCTCAGGTGGATTACGACCTGGCGCATTACTGTACATGTGCATCAGCTCCTGATATAAACGTAAAAACAAACAGTCTCTCTTTCTCTGTTTATCTTTTCTATGTCTCTCTTCCAGTCACTCTCTCTTCCTCTTTATATCTCTCTCACTGACAGCCCATGTCTCCTAATCCTTTGTGTCATTCTTTATCTTATTTTTCATGCCCGCTCTCTCTCTCTCTCTTCCCCTTTATAAACTCCACAGGGAAATAATTCAGTCCACACTCCCGACCTGTTTCCCTCTCAGACCTTTAAACACCTCATAACGTTACCAGTGGATTGTGAAACGGCTCATTAGACTATCTGAAGCATGTAATGACCACTTCCCGTTAAAGTGTGATGTGTATAAGTCATCCCCCCCCTCTCTCTTTCTGGATCCCTTTAAGTCGAAACACTGCAGAAGTCCACATTAAACTCGAGTGATTAATCAGACAGGAGACTCATTAGATCAGGACATCTGGTGTCACGTTAAGACATGGCAGAGTTTCCTGTTTGGGTAATTCCATTCTGTGGTTAACATGCCGCAATCACAGGGCTGTGAGATCAGCGCCGGCCGACGTGAACGCACGCACTGTAATTATAAATGTACCGGCGTTGTACAGAAACTGGGTCAGGATTACCTGCTGCTGCAGTTCTTCTTGCTTTTGATTTTCCGCTTGGAGCCGTCCCTGTCTTTGTGGCTGCTGAACGGCAGCATCGAGGCATAGCCATGCTCTGCTTCTGAAAAAAAATGTATATATAGTTTTATATATATAAATAAAGTCATCAGGTAAACAGTGCTGCTCCGGCAAAACCTCACAAAGCCCTGCAAACCCGGGGGGTCATTCGGGCCACGTTTTGGAGCGGGTTCCGAGCTTTCGGGTCAATGATGTCATCTGAACTGGAGTAAACCCAGCGGCCAGGCAAACCACAACACATCCAGGAGGAGGAGGAGGAGGAGGAGGAGGGGGGGAGAAAAAAAAAAGCCCTCCAGCATCCAGATTTGGATGAAAAACACAATTTAATTCCACGTTGGGCAACAAACAAAGCAGGTGCAAAAAAAAAAAAAAAAATACAAACTAAGCCCGTGTGCATATTGCCTGCATGCAAATCAGCCCTGGAAGTTGCATACGTGGTGCAAGAGCTGTCTACTGTTTTGCACGAAATCTGCAATTTGGATACCTTACTTGGGGGGGCAAACAGCGTCCCCGGGGCTCGCCGCGTTGCCCCATTTGCATGCATGTTAACATCAGGAGGGAAAAAAACAACGCACGCATGCCCGATTCCAAAACTTACCCCTCTCACGACGATCGAGATATTCGGCCGCTTCGATCAGCATCTGCACCATCCCGATGGCCGCCATATTCGACAATAACAGCCTTATTACGTATTAAACAAAAACAGGGGGGGAAGCCTGAGAGGTGGTGGGGAGGGGGGTACGTGAGCCTGCGTCGGGCGCTCGGATGCGGGGGATATTAACAGCAGCAGGGACGACAGCAACGGGCTGGCCGTCCTAAAACGACTTAAAAGCGTGTTGTTCTCCCCCGAAAAGGTGCTTTAATGAGGCGCAGCCAACACACACACACCCCCGGGTATCTAAAGCTCCGCGGGATGAAAGGTTCGAACCGGGGAGCCTTTAAAACGATGCAGAAAAGTGACAACACAACGGAGGTGAGGGAGATTACAATGCAGAGCCCAAAAAAAGAGGTTTATGGGTTTTTTTCTCCAAATGAAAGCGACTGCAGTGCTGTTTGTTGGTGTTCTTCGGCTCCGGTTCGGTTCGGTTCGGGTAAATATATTATGACGTCAGAAAATTCGGCCGTTAGGACTCAAAACAAGAGGACGCGAGAGCGGCGACGTCGTTCGGAAAGGTTGCGGTAGATCCAGCGACCGTGTTGTGTTGCAGAAAATGGAGAAACTTAAAAAAAATAAAGCCAATTAAGTTAAATTAAAAAAATTATAAAAAAAAAACAAGTCAGATTTGCAATTGAGCCTCACGCGCCTCGTCACAACTCCCGAGCAAGTCTAAAATAACGACTTGGGGCCTCGCTACATAATTAAATCCCGAATCTTTAGCGGGGATCAACTTTTAGTTTTTTTTTTAAGGTTTAAAAGTCTGACACAAAAAAAATAAAAATAAAACGAACGCAGGTCGCAAACTATCGCGTCGCTCGGAGCTGGCAGCCGAAAAGGTACTGAGCGACTGTCATGTTACTGTTACTTCAGGAGAGGAGCGTGTGCCAAATAGCACCATGCGCCCTATTGCTGGGCACTACGCGTGCGGTTTGGGTAGACGCAGTCGAGTGCACTTCGAAGTGACGAACGGGTTTGTTGGAAACGACGGCGGATCCTGGCGAATCGGGGTCGGGTACGGCTGCGCGTGGCCGCTCCCGGCGTCCTCATTGGCCCGCCCGTGTTTCCATAATTAGGCAGAGCGGCGAGGGCGCGTTCCAAATAGACACCTCAAGCCCTATTCCCTACGTGCCGGAGAATGTATTCCGGCGCCTCTGCGTGACGTTTTGACCCCGGTTTTGTGTCCAAAATATTTATAAAACTCGGATCAAGAGACACCGCGCTTGTCGGAACTATTCAGAGTGAAGGGACACTGTGGAACAAGTGCACTGCGTAGTGCGCACGTCGCGATTCGAGACGGACGCGAGCCGGCCTCCGAATGTTGTGTGTTTTGGACACGTTTTGAGGAAAAAACACTCGGAGTTAGGGGACAGGGGACAGGTTACAGCCGCCACAGCCGCCACTGCGCGGTGACCTGCACGGGGCAGCCCGATTTAAATGCCCCACGCCGGGGCACGGAATAAATGCCAGCGTTTCCATGCAGTTTGTTGTTCAACGCCGATTGGTCGCCTTCCCGTGTCCCAGGCGCTCGGGATTGGTCGGGCACACACCTCCGGAAATGATGGACAGCCACACCCCCTTCACACATGCTGTTTTTTTTGCAGCGGTGCCCAGTTTGCAGAACGGACGATGGATGACCTTAATCAAGAGATTTCCACGTTTGCGTGTGCTTTTAATGTTCCTGCGACACGTGACGTGGGTCGCTCTTTAAAACGCAGCCGTCAAGGGTCATCTTAAGGTGGTTGATTAAATAAAGGTCTTTCATTTTACTGAAAAAAATTGTAGGGAGCAAGTATTATCTGTGCAACCTTCTGCTCTGAGGTCTATTACCTTAACCGTTTAACTGGTTGGGCACCGATGTCGGGTGGAGGAGCCTGGCACCGGCGGCCGAAACTCAAAACACACTTTAGGTGGCGGGCCGAACAGGATAAACATTTATTAAACACACTGTTTTCTGAACATCCATCCATCCATTGTCATCCATCCTCTATAGGGTCGCGGGGGTGGGGGGGGTTCCCCATGTCCATCCAGAGGAGAACGTTTCAGGCGCTGGGCAGATACACCCAGGACAGGACGCCAATCTATCACTGGGCACACACCCACTCAAACAAACACACTCTATATGGGGCAATTTGGAGAATTCACTTGACCTTAATCCATGTTTTTGGCCTGTGGGAGGAAACCCACGCAGACACGGGGCGCCGATCTATCGCTGGGCACACACTTACTCACACAGACACACTCTATATGGGGCAATTTGGAGAGCTCAACTGACTTGATCCATGTTTTTTAGACTGTGGAAGGAAACCGGACAACCCGGAGGAAACCCACATGGTCACGGGGAGGATGTGGAAACTCCACACAGATTAGGATTCGAACCGGGAATCCCTAGTGCTGAGAGAACATGCAAAACCACTAAGCCACCGGCACGTGCCGCCCTGTTTTCTGAACATGAATAGGAATAAAAACAGACAGGAAGGAACATTATTCCACAATCTCTTATCAAAATTATAAAAAAAAGGCACAGTGGTGCGGTGGTTAGCATGTTCTCCACTCAGCACCGGGGATCCAGGTTCGAATCCCGATCTGGGTGGAGGTTCCACGTTCCATGTCGGTGTTTATTAGGGCTGAAGTCAGAGTTCCTCCTGCACTCCACTGCACCGTTTTTGTTTCCGTCTTGTGAAGCGGTACCATTAGCTTCAGCAGTGCAAAGTCCAAGAACGTCAGGCGTGTGCGAGTGAGAGATCACACCGTTAAATGAGGGGGGTTATAAAGTCATTAAGACTTACCAAAGTAATTAATGTTCAGCATAATGCAGGTTTTAATGTGCTGTAACGATGCTGCGGGTTAAACATCTATAACATTTCTAATCCTGTTCATCTTTTTTGTTCAATTTATTTATTTATGTCGCGCTTTGTACATCAGTACATTGTCACAAAGCAGCTTTACAGCATGAAAAGCCTTTAAACCCCCAAAGAGCGAGCCGAAGCGACAGTGGCAAGAAAAAAACTCCCTGTTATGTTGTTATTTAAGGACGAAACCTTGGGAGGACCAAGACTCAGTGGGGGACTCGTCCTCCTTGAGCGGCCGGGCAGCAACAACAGTGTAGGACAGACATGTCCAGATATTTAACAAATGGAAAAAACTCTAACAACTGGAGAACTATATGTGAGTCCATTAGGGGGCGTCCTGCAGGACCGCTGGTCCAATTAATATTCAGGTTCCATCCAGTGTTCATGGATGAAGATCTCCAGGAAGCTGGTCACATCTCCAAAAAAAACAGACGAGGAAGGCAGTTAGAGCTGATAATAAAACTCGGCATTTAATTAATAAGTCATTGATTGACACAGTGCATCATGTGACTCCGGCATCACTGACTAGAGCAGCATAACTAAAAGAGGCAGATACTGCAGGGTACTTAGTTGAGAGGGCTCCCCAGAACAGCATCATTTCAGCACCACACCCCCCCATTAATGATGAGGTGGGTGAAGCGGTGAAACACCAGCATACACTGATCACAGATTACCCCCCAGCACAGCCAAGCCTGAGATCTACACCTTTATCTACAGGGGATTAATTAAACGCCAGATTAAATAAATGTGTTTTAATTTATTTTTAAAGATTAATAGTGATTCGGAATCACGAACAGTAACTGGAAGGCTGCTCCAAAGTTGAGGAGCCTTGTGGGGGAACGCTCTTCCCCCAGCAGTCATTTTATTTTCTGCTACGCTCATCTTCAGAGTGACTTTAAATGCAGATCCTTACTTCTACTCGGCTCATACAGATGGGGTTTGTAGTTCTACAGCCAAAGTCTGTAGTCCATCTGCTCCCCTATATACTCCGTTAGTCGCCTTTACTGTTTTTGGATGATCGGATCAGAGAGAGCAGGTATCATTAGGGTGGTGGATGATTCTCAGCGCTGCAGGGACGCTGCATGTGTCGAACATTTACATTGTAAAGCACAGACGGCGGCGTGACGGCGAAGACGCGGCTTTATCGAGTGCATCGCAAATCTGACACGTACAAATTAAACCACAGAGGAATTATAATCCGGCTTCAGATTCCGAAGGTAAACAATGTTGCTATGGCAACCTGCTGGCCATCTTGCAGTTCTACAGTAAAACAGGCAAAACGGGCATTTGGAAAGCATTTGGTTCTAGAGGAACCATTACGATGGTATTCATTCATTATCTTCCTCTTTATCCTCTATAAGGGTCGTGGGGGGGGGTTCCCCATGCCCATCCAGGGGAAAACATCTTGGGCGCTAGGCAGATACACCCAGGACAGGGTGCCAATCTATCGCTGGGCACACACTCACTCTATATGGGGTGATTTGGAGAACTCAATTGACTTGATCCATGTTTTTGGACTGTGGGAGAAAAGCGGAGAACCCGGAGGAAACCCACGTGGACACAGGGAGAACATGGAAACTCCACCCAGATGGGGATTCGAACCGGGAATCCCTAGTGCTGAGAGGAGAACGTGCCAAACCACTAAAGCCACCGTGCTGCCGCCCCATTACGGTGGGTTGTTCAGTTTCTTTTAATTACCTCTTAATTACCTCCTGTGTGGGGTTTGCATGTTCTCTCCCATGTCCGTGTGGGTTTTCGCCTTAACATACAAAAAATAAATAAATAAATAAATAAAAATATTTTAAAAATGCCACCAAGTAAATTGTGTGAATGTGTCGGTGCAGCAACGCCACCACCGTGCACTCTGTGAGTGCTGGGATAGGCTTCAGCTCCCCCACCCACACGGCAAAGGAATCCAAGCACATTGGAAAGTTAATAAAAGGTGAGTGTAGATTGTTATCTTATTATTAGTGCACACCTTTAAGGCCTGGTATGAGATGAGGAGAACAAGCCAAACTCTGGCACACAGAGCTGAGGACAGAAGCTTGGTTCTTCTAACTGTGCACCACCACCACCACCACCACCTGGTGCATCTCAGCAACACACTTCAGCTCAGACTTCAATACATTTAAGATTTTATTTGGGGTAAAAAAGAAACCAAATCCATTCAGGGACACAAAGAGAGCGGAACAGAAAGATCAGCGTCACAAATAAAAACCTATAGCGTCCACAAAACACACACACACACACACACACACACACACACACACACACCCCAGAAGCATCGATGTGCGAGTCAAGCGATGAAATCCAGAGGTCTGTTGAAGCCTCCTTTCCTGTTCATATACTGTCTGTAAAAAAAAAAAAAAAAAAAAAAAAAACGCAGAAAATATGATTACATCACTGATCTCTTCTGCACCAACACATTACATCATCACCGGCCAATCAGAGTCCTTGTCTCTGAGCTGTGAAGTAGCTGCAGATGCCATTGGGCACTGAGCAGACAGTGGCTGCTTTCAGAGCAAGTAAACAATATGCTGTTGCTCTGACCGTGCACATGTGTGTGTGCGCGTACATACACACACACACACACACACAC
>JAFMOD010000364.1:193255-195755 GCA_019802435.1 Corydoras maculifer
TAAAAATTTCTTGAATCTTGAAAGTCAACACCGCGGCGCTCGACCCCCTGAACCTTCCGACAGATGAAACCTCCAAACGGCACCTGGATCTGACACGCTGCCTGGACGTGGTAGATGGTGTAGAACGCTTCTTCTACAGATTCTCCCAGAGCCACGAAGCCATGGTTCCTCAGCACCAGAACCTGGAACCGCAAACGGGAACCAAGTGTTCAGCAGTAGACCTTCACTCAAGTGCAATAGGACCTTAAGAACCACCGCTGTCCCCTTTAAATGTCACCTTGCACGAGGGTCCCAGGCTCTTCTGCAGAGCCACTCGGTCGTCCTCGTCCTCCATCACTCCATTATAGTCGAAATAGGCCACCTCGCCCACCAGCAATGCCTCATGGGACAGCGGGAGAAGACCACACTTCATTGCTGACACCTGGGTTAATAGATCAGTGAGTTGTGTTAATGTAACGGGTATTGTGTGTGTGTGTGTGTGTGTGTGTGTGTGTGTGTGTGTGTGTGTGTGTGTGTGTGTGTTGTCGTACCGCAGCCGTAGCGGGAGTGTAGAGGTGCAGCAGGCAGCGGGTGTTGGGTCGCGCCGAGTAGATGGCCGAGTGAAGGCTGAAGGCAGAAACGTCCACTCCTAACATCGTGCTTCCCTGCTCCATCACATCGCCCAGGATGTTTACCTTCACCTGAACACACACACACACACACACACACACACACACACACACTCGTTCATTGATTCATAAAAAGCAGAGCCAGAGAATCCAGTGAGGTGGTGGATTTTATCTGTCTCACAGGCTCCGCCCCCGCTTTTTCAGCTGAAACGTTGCCGACCGCCTCTCTTCACAATTCAGCCGATTCAGCAATTTTATTGCTTATAATAAATTCCGGGCGGCACGGTGGCTTAGTGGTTTAGCATGTTCTCCTCTCAGCACTAGGGATTCCCGGTTCGAATCCACATCTGGGTGGAGTTTCCATGTTCTCCCCATGGCCGCGTGGGTTTCCTCCGGGTTCTCCGGTTTCCTCCCACAGTCCAAAAACATGGATCAAGTCAACTGAGTTCTCCAAATTGCCCCATATAGAGTGTGTCTGTGTGAGTGAGTGTGTGTCCAGTGATAGATTGGAGTCCTGTCCTGGGTGTTTCTGTCCAGCGCCCGAGACGTTCTCCCCTGGATGGGCATGGGGAACCCCCCCCCTACGACCCTAATAAAGGATAAAGCAGAAGATAATGGATGAATAATAAATTCCATCGCAAGAATGAATAACATGTCCCTTTTCATGTCATGGGCAGAGAGCACAGAGCATTGTGCGCTGTGTTTGTGTGTGAGCTAGGGGGCGCTATGGGCGACAGTTAACGAGTTCCGACCAACTATGCAAAACTCAAAATGACCTGCCGAAAAGCAGGATGAATGCAAATTCCTCACGTTAATGGGATAATCATACATAAATGATCCTCCATCCATCACAACGAGCCTCCTATTAAACATTCATGAACCTCAGACGAGCTGCTCGCATCGTTCACTGACGTGATGAATTAAAGACGAGCGCTGTGAGGGAGAACGGACGTTAGAAAGCAGGATTAAAGGGCACGGCAACGGATCTGAGTGGAGCCGCCAGAAATACTGTACATACAGAGAAGTGTTCGAATGGACACATGAATGAATGAAATAACGTGATTTATTCATTATTATAAAGCTAGAAACAATAAAATAATGAAATCTTTGTCCAGCTGTGACATTAATAACAATAACACACAGCTCTGAACACTTTACCTTCGTATTAATTCAACTTATTTAAAAAACATGAAAGACAGATTTATTTTAAACCGCGAGCCTAATTCTTGATGTTTTTTATAAACTGTGTTCTGTAATTTGACCACCAGAGGGCAGTATTTGATCGTTAGAGAAACCGGAATCCTGTTCCGGACTAGATTGCCTCGCGGAAGACCAAATTATTATGGATTTTGCTTTCAATAAACGCATTTAAGAATCAAACCTAGTTTTTATTATTATAGTGCATTTGTAAGCATTTTATTAAAGCAACAAGACACTCGAGGTTGTGTATTGTGAATAAATCACAGGAAAGAGGTGGAACTGTACTGTTAGGGCTAATAACACCTCTTTATGGGATTTATTCAGAATGATGCCACGCCCTCTCAAACCGTATGGCTTTAATGTAGAAATAAATACTGATACGTGACCCCTGTGTGTTATCTCACCAGGCTGGACGCTGTGACCTCGCTGTACGTCAGACCGTCCGGGAGGAGCAGGAAGTGCTCCTGTTCTTTACTGATCCGCATCTGTACAGAAATAATTAGTATTTTAATTTATTCCTTTATTTACACACTAAACCACGTGGTATAATGTAACATAGTATTTATAATGTAGGATGTATACAGTGTACTATGGTTTAGGTGCATGGCGAAGGGTGTAGTGTGGATGGTGTAGTCTGTAGGGTGGAGGGTGTAGTGTGGATGGTGTAGTGGGTAGGGTGTAGGGTGTAGTGT
>JAFMOD010000364.1:198255-212564 GCA_019802435.1 Corydoras maculifer
TCCATCCCAAGGGTTACAACGGCAGTCAAGGGGCGGTCCATGACACGCACACACACACACACACACACAAACACACACACACACACAAACACACACTGTAAAAATTCATCCATCCATTCTTCCATTCCATCATCTTTCCCTTTATCCTCTATTAGGGTCATGGGGGGTTCCCCATGCCCATCCAGGGGAGAACGTTTCGGGCGCTGGGCAAATATACACGGGACAGGGGGGCAATCTATCACTGGACACACACTCACTCACACACACACACTCTATATGGGGCAATTTGGAGAACTCAATTGACTTGATCCATGTTTTTAGACTGTGGGAGGAAACTCCACCCAGATGGGGATTAGAACTGGGAACCCCTAGCACATGCCAGAGAACATGCCAAACCACTAAGCCACCGTGCCACCCTGACTCATTCATTCATTCATTCATTCATTATCTTCCGCTTTATCCTCCATTAGGGTCGCGGTGGGGTTTCCTATGTCCATGCAGGAGAGAACATTTCGGGCGCTGGGCAGATACACCCAGGACAGGGCGCCGATCCATCGCTGGACACACACTCACTCACACACACACACTCTATATGGGGCAATTTGTAGAATTCAATTAACTTGATCCATGTTTTTGGACTGTGGGAGAAATCCGGAGAACCCGGAGGAAACCCACGCGGACACGGGGAGAACATGGAAACTCCACCCAGATGGGGATTCGAACCGGGAATCCCTAGTGCTGAGAGGAGAACATGCCAAACCACTAAGCCACCGTGCCGCCCTGACTGTAAAAATGAATTTCTAATCTGAATTGAATTCTAAATAAACTCAGGACTCTTTGTTGTTTTTCTGTTTTCTTTCACGTCCCGATTTCAGAGCTGATCCCGGATCTGCCGGAGGAATCGATTAGCACCGCGGCGTAAACTGACTCCTAATGAGTCTCTGAGTGAGTCATTTAATTCATCCAGACGGCGTGAGAGCTTCATCCCCCTGCCTGAGACAGATGGGACAGGCTCCACATCACTCTCTCTCTCTCTCTTTGTCCCAGAAACAAGTCCCGCCCACCTCATCCCCCAAACGGAAAACAACCCCGCCCCTGTAACGGAGGGCGGAGGCAATGAATCAAAAGTGTAAACGACTCCCCCAGCACCACACTCGAATCCATCACAATTACATATACATCTAAACTGACCGGCCACTTTATTAGATACACTTACGCCATCTGTCTTTTTACGTACGCTGTTAGCCGCAGCGCCCTAACCACCCACAGGACCACCCACAGGACCACCCACAGGACCACCCACAGGACCACCGGTCAGCAAATAATAACGTCCAGTCACGTGTATCCTGTGCAGGCGGTATGATAGCTTAGTGGTTGGCATGTTCTCCTCTCAGCGCTACGGATTCCCGGTTCGAATCCCCATCTGGGTGGAGTTTCCATGTTCTCCCCGTGTCCGTGTGGGTTTCCTCCGGGTTCTCCGGTTTCCTCCCACACTCCAAAAACATAGATCAAGGTCAATTGAGTTCTCCAAATTGCTCCATATAGAGTGTGTGTGTGTAAGTGAGTGTGTTCCCAGTGATAGATTGGCGTCCTGTCCTGGGTGTATCTGCCCAGCTCCCGAAATGTTCTCCCCTGGATGGGCATGAGGAACCCCCCCCCCGACCCTAATAGAGGATAAAGCAGAAGATAATGGAGGGATGGATGTATCCTGTGCGCAGCATCCTGTGATGACCAATGCACAAATAACCTCCTGTCTCTAAGTCCACGTCCACAAGGTGGGGCAGGAAGGCGGAGGTGTCCGAGTGCAGGGTGAGGGAATGCAGTTCAGCCAATCCACTCTAACTAATACACTCACTCACTCACACACACACACACACACACACACACACACCGCCACAACGTCAGTCCCTGCAATCCAAACTTACCAACAGCTATTAGGCTGATGGAGAAATGGGCCTTCCCCAAACTGTTTTAACAAAGCGTAAAGCATACAGTTTAGAATACTCCAAAGTGCATTAGTTAGGTGCGTGATGTCACTGAACGAAACGCCCGGAACTGAATAATAAAAAAAGGGTGTGTCCCAATACTTTAAACCCTGGGGGAACAGTTTGGGGAAGGCCCGTCTTGGTCTCCACCGGACTGCGCCCAAAGTGAGCTTGACTGACTCACACGGAGAACCTGTTAAACACTTTTTGGGATGAATTAGAACAGACATCATGAGCCGGGTCCTCTTGACCGACATCGGTGCCTGACCCAATCAGCAGAAGTTTCTACAGACACACCCTGAAATTACTTAAACATCCATCCATTATCTTCCGCTTTAGGGTCGGGGGGGGGTTCCCCATGCCCATCCAGGGGAGAACGTTTCGGGCGCTGGGCAGATTCACCCAGGAGAGGGGCAAATCCATCTCTGGGCACACACTCACTCACACGGACACACTCTATATGGGGCAATTTGGAGAACTCAATTGACTTGATCCATGTTTTTGGACTGTGGGAGGAAACCGGAGAACCCGGAGGAAACCCACGCGGACACGGGGAGGACATGGATTGGGATTCGAACCAGGAATCCCTAGAGCTGAGAGGAGAACATGCCAACCACTAAGCCACCGTGCTGCATGATTATTTAAACATAAAAAATATAGAGCTCCTGCAGGTGTCACGTGTGTGTTACACTGTGTGTGTGTGTGTGTGTGTGTGTGTGTGTGTGTGTGTTACTATGCAACCTACAACTCCTCCCGTACATGTGGAGGGTTAAGTGCACTCGCCCGCTTATTGGAACACGGCTTCCAAACACCAGAACAACAAAACAATAAACGTGATGAGGCGCCCGAAAAAAGGCGCATGGCACCCCCCCCCCCCCCGGTCCTCCATCCAAACCCCGCAACCGGCTGCCTAGCAACAATCCCCCAGCTGTCAGCATCAGGACCGGGAAATAACAATAATCACAGAGATTAGATCACGTGGCCATGCGCGGCCCCTGTGACGTGTTCACACTGCAGAACACAGATTTATTTATTATTATAATTATTATTATAATAATAATAATTATTATTATTATTGTTGTTGTTGTTTTATTATTATAGTAAGCACATCACGTCATCACGGGACGTAAAGGACGCAGCCGGGCGTCCTGCAGCTCTGCCGCGTCAGCATGCGTCCGATTTAACAAGCAATAAAATTAATTCCCGTTTTTAATATTAATCAACGTTGAGAAATAAAACAATATACATATATATATATATATATATATATTTACACAGTGTGAGCCACAAACCCGAGCGGCCTCGACGCGTATCTTACCTTACAGCAGCACCCTCCTCATCCTCATCCTCCTCCTCTGGCCTGGCCCTTTGTGCGCTCGCCCCTCCCGCCGCACAACGCCAGCGACGCCGTTAATCCCGTTTCCTCCACCCGCCTCCACCGAGAAGGACGGGCTTTCTGCTTTAATGCCCCGCCGCTAAAAGCTCTGCCCCTGCGGGAGGGAGACGGGCAGAGCGCGCATCTCTGTCCGGGATCAGGACCAGCCCACTGCCGCGCCTCACAAACGCGCAGCCTCCTGAACCGCCACCACGAACCGACTCCTACGAACACGCACTCTGAAGGGAGTCGAATCTGAGTGTGTGTGTGGAGGGGGGGTGTCACGGGGTGGGTCAGATACACCCAGGACAGGGCGCCAATCCACACTCACTCATACACACACTCTATATGGGGCAATTTAGGGCATTCAAGTCACGTTGAGGGTGGCGTGGTGGCTTAGTGGTTGGCATGTTCTCCTCTCAGCGCTAGGGATCCCCGGTTCGAATCCCAATCCAGGTGGAGTTTCCATGTGCTCCCCGTGAGCGTGGGTTTACTCCGGGTTCTCCGGTTTCCTCCCACAGTCCAAAAACATGGATCAAGGTCAGTTGAGTTCTCCAAATTGCCCCATATAGAGTGTGTGTGTGTGAGTGAGTCTGTGCCCAGCAATAGATTGCCCCCCCTGTCCTGGGTATATCTGCCAAGCGCCCGAAACATTCTCCCCTGGATGGGCATGGGGAACCTTGAAACCATGTTTTTGGGGAAGCAGAGAACCCGGAGCAAACGCACGTGGACATGGGGAGAACATGCAAACTCTATCCAGCTCGGGATACGAACCTAGAACCCCCATCGCTGAAGGGAGAACGTGCTAAACTACCAAGTCACCCATTTTAAATACTATAAATCACTCTGTGTAATCACAGATTATCAATTTAACATAAAAAAACTATAATTAAATTGGCGTCATATGGCTCCATCCATTATCTTCAGCTTCATCCTCTATCAGGGTCGCGGGGGGGGGGGGTCCCCATGCCCATCCAGGAGAGAACGTTTCAGGCGCTGGGCAGATACACCCAGGACAGGCCGCTAATCTATCGCTGGGCAGTCCTATGGCTCCTATATTTTAATTTTTAAAATATAATATAATTAATAAAATGATATTTGATTTACTAAATAACACCTGAATATTTTAACCTCAGCAGTTCGACTAGACGCAACTAATAAACACAGCAGTAATACATTTGATTTAAGATCACATACCTAATATACTGTATATTTTTAAGATCCACAGAGGAGCGACACTGATGCTGAAGTTTTTAAAGACTGTGTCCACTGCATTTTTGGACATTCTCGCCTTCAAACAGCTTCCACACGCGAGGTCATGTGCAGTAAGTATCATCAGATGCAGAAATTCACGACATGACAATACATGCTGATGGGTTTATTCAGGAGAGCCGATAAAAAGACAACCAAACACCACAAATAAAATAAGTGACCAACATAAAGACTCCAGAATCGGGCAATTTCTTTAAATAAAATCTGATGAATACATAAAGTATGCTTTAAAGTCAAACAACGGTCCTTGCTTCAGGCGTCGAGGTGAAAAACTACATCGGGGACCTCCGTCTCATCTGATAAACCTGAAAAAGAACTCTACAGCTCAGCACTGTGACCAGTTCTCAGGGTTCCGCCGTTATTTTAAAGGGTGGTCCATCATGTAATGTGCTAAAGTTTGGACACGGCCGCATTGAACGATGTTTTATTGATTTAAGGGCCGATAATTTAATAACTCCTTCACAGTCACGGTTCCCATTCTGGGATCTGAGCCCCACCTTTGAGAAGGTATGAGGCTCCACAGTTTAATTTAAAGGAAAAGACAATAATTAATTTATTATTATTTTTTGGGAATAGAAATTTGCAGTGGAACACTTTCGGTCTGTGGAGGCCTTTGAGATGGACGGCGGGTGGGGTTCCACGTTTAGTGGTTTTGGGATAATATTAATTAATAGCGGGGCGGCACGGTGGCTTAGTGGTTCAGCTCTAGGGATTCCCGGTTCGAATCACCATCTGGGTGGAGTCTCCATGTTCTCCCCATGTCCGTGTGGGTTTCCTCCGGGTTCTCCGGTTTCCTCCCACAGTCCAAAAACATGGATCAAGTCAATTGAGTTCTCCAAATTGCCCCATATAGAGTGTGTATGTGTGCGTGTCTGTGTGAGCGAGTGTGTGCCCAGCGATAGATTGCCCCCCTGTCCTGGGTGTATCTGCCCCCCTGTCCTGGGTGTATCTGCCCAGCGCCCAAAACGTTCTCCCGTGGATGGCCATGGGGAACCCCCCCATGGATTGGATTAATGAATACCTACCTGCTTTACTGGGGTAAAGTATATTAGTATTAGTATAGAAGTACGCAGGAAGAGTCATTTTAGAAGTACAAACTGAACCCACAAGGTGAACATGACAATAAATGTAAAAATAGATTTTGAAAATTAATGCGTATAAAGCGGTTACCTGCTATTTGGCCGCTAGAGGGAGCTGTCGCACCATCAGAAGCCACAGTCCCGACAGAGCTGTAAAATATAAAAGCTCCAGTGCTTCAATTTGCAAACTTTAGTTAAAATAAATGAAAAGATTAAAAACGTATAACATTTTATAAAGCCGTCATTAAAGGTTCGAATAAATGAACCCGTCACCAAGTTCTGCACAACATTTATTTATGATTTAACGCCATATTTAGCATTTGTATGCAAGCCTATGGCAGGAAATGGTACATACTTTTACTTTGTCCTTATATTCCAGTCACTCCTATATTTCTGATTTTATCTTTATAGTTGTGAGATATTTCAGCATCGTTTGTGAGTCGTCCTAAGTGAGAGCTTCCTCGATGGTTTTTGGTCGTTGGACTTCTTGTCTCTTCTTGTCGTGTCGGGGGCAGTCTATTAGAATATGTTTCATTGTGATAGGTGTGGCAGGTCGGACATATCGGTGGGGTTTCTCCTTTTATTGGGTGTTGGTGGGTCAGTCTGGTGTGTCCGATTCTGCATCTTGAGTAGATGACTTGGTCTATGCGTCGTTCATGGTGGGATCTTGGTGCGTTATCCATTTTTGGTTGTATTGCATGAATAATGGGTTGTATCCCATTCAGTTTGCCATATTTGTCTGATGTACATGTTTATAAATGGTTTTATCTGTACATGGCTGTCCTACATTGTTGTTGTCGCTGCCCGGCCGCTAAAGGAGGACGAGTCCCCCACTGAGTCTTGTTATTCAAGGAAGAAACCTTGGGAGGACCAACATAAAAGGGAGTTTTTTTCTTGCCACTGTCGCTTCGGCTTGCTCTTTGGGGGTTTAAAGGCTTTTCATTCTGTAAAGCTGCTTTGTGACGATGTACTGTTGTAAAAAGCACGACATTATTAAATAACTTGAAGGTTTTTGGTCTGTTGAGGGGATTCTGAGGTTAGTTGTGTTCTGTCTAGTTTTTCGCTTGGCCAGTCGATCTGCTTTTTCATTGCCGGCTATCCCGCTGTATCCTGGTACCCAACATAGTCTGATGTCGTACTCCATTTCTGCTAATTTGTCGATTGTTTTTTGAATGTCCTGGATGAAAGGGTTCTCCACAACATAAAGATCAGAACCACAACCAACCCGTTGAAAAGTTCTCACCAGAGCATGATCCCCGTCAACCTGGATGATGTAAAGTGGTACGGCACACTGCACGGTCACGCCGCTCACGTCCTCCCCCCCGGGTGATGCAGATAAACACGGCCCGCCGGGACCCGCCCCCCTGACGAGAGGGGGGCTGGTGAGGGACTCCAGCACCTGCAGGAGCAGAAGGTGGAGTTCAGAGAGGCGAGGACACGGTACCGTAAGCGCACAGGGCTGAGTGACTCACGTCGTCCACACTCCACAGGTCCGCACACTCATCGTCCAGGTACGAAAAACTGCTCATGTCCTCCAGGAGAACGTCCGGGTCGCCGTCGCTCTGCCAAGACCACACCGGTTACAGCCGATCGACCAAATTAATACCAATTAAACTCGTTAAAGTCTCATCTGATTTACAGTGAAGAGGAAAAATAACCCAGACAACAGAACAACAGGTCCCGTGTTCCATTCCCAGAGTTGCTTCTCTCTCAAGGGCGGCACGGCGGCTTAGTGGTTGGCATGTTCTCCTCTCAGTGCCGGGGATTCCCGGTTTGAATCAAAATCTGGGTGGAGTTTCCATGTCCTCCCTGTGTCCGCGTAGGTTTCCTCCGGGTTCTCCGGTTTCCTCCCACAGTCCAAAAAACATGGATCAAGTCAATTGAATTCTCCAAATTGCCCTATATCTCTGTATCTCTGTGTGAGTGAGTGTGTGTCCAGCGATAGATTGGCATCCTGTCCTGGGTGTATCTGCCCAGCGCCTGAGACTTTCTCCCCTGGATGGGCATGGGGCAACACCCCCCCGCCCCCCGTGTCCCATATATAGGATGAAGCGGAAGATAATGGCTGGATTCTCTCTCTCTACTAATTGCACCTACAGCCTTGGCCCGCTGTGTAGTGCAGCGTCTTGCTCTTTACCATCTTGCTCTCGTACATCCGACGTCTCCGGGACTTTGGGTAAAACGGTAACCGTCTCAGGATTGCCGATTTGACCCAAATGGGAAGCAAATACACCTTTAAACGTATTTATTTAAGGTAAACGGTCCTTCAGACTCATACGAGACGTGAGTGTTATTGCATATTTTTCCCGTTTGCTTGCAAACCCGTTTTTTTTTTTTTTTTTCTCTGTCCTGTTGCAGGGATTTTTAATCAGAGTAAATCACAGTTTCGGATGAAAGTGCAAAATTGCATTACCGTCCATTATCCGCAGTTACATCAGGCAAACAGCAGGAATTCAATGCGGAGCCGGCAAAGTGCCGCAGAAACCCAGCACCGTCTGAATTACCCCCGCAGCCGACCCCGATGCCCCTCTAAACATCAAACATCCTCCTCTTTAACCTTCCTCTGTAATGATCCAGACTCATCACACCTTTACACTTACCCTCAAGACATTTCACAGCGTGAGCATCCCATACATGTGCTGAGAGAAGGCCTGACCTGACGTGACCCCGTGGGACCGACCAGCCCTTACCTTTGCCGTGGCGTCTCTGAGGACGCAGGACAGCAGGCGGATGTACTCGGTCGCCGCCTTCAGCATGTCCACCTTACTGGGCTTGCGGTCACGGGGCATCACCGGAACGATCCGCCTCAGGTAGGAGAACATGCTGTTCAGACTACGGACCTGATGAGGTCACGGGACAGAAGGTCAGTTCAGATTAAGGTTAATTGGTTCTGATAAATAAAAAAATAAAAAAATAAATAATAAATATATATAAGAAAAAGTTTATGAAGTGATTTGTAAAGATGGACAAAGAATCTTCTTTTGTTAAAACCTTTTCAAAATTTTTTTTTTTCCGAAATAATCTGACCATAAATGACCAGCCGTATGTCTGGATTACAACGGGATTAAATCTGTCCTGGGGTGGCACGGTGGCTTAGTGGTTTAGCATGTTCTCCTCTCAGCGCTGCGGATTCCCGGTTCGAATCCCAATCTTTTTTTTGAGTTTGCATGTTCTCCCCGTGTCCGCGTGGGTTTCCTCCGGGTTCTCCGGTTTCCTCCCACAGTCCAAAAACATGGATCAAGGTCAAGTGAATTCTCCAAATTGCCCCATATAGAGTGTGTGTGTGTGTGAGTGAGTGTGTGTCCAGCGATAGATTGCCGTCCTGTCCTGGGTGTATCTGCTCAGCGCCCGAGACGTTCTCCCCTGGATCTGATATTTAATTTTTTTAATAAATAAGAAACAGTCTGTGACGATCAGGTGAAGCGAATTGTAAAGATGGACAAAGGTTGGAATCTTCTTTTGTTAAAACTATTTCAAAATGTTTTTTTTTTCTGAAATAATCTGCAGATTTTAAACATAGACCTGCTGTATGTCTGGATTACAATGGGATTACATCTGTCTTTTTTAATCCTTTAGTTAATGCATTGGGGTTTGATGTGTCCATCAATAAACATTTATCATTTTATTGACCAATTTCCATCTTACAAACCTAAATTACGAACTAATAATCAGCATTTAGATTATTTTTGAGAGCAGTAACCAAACTTTTACGAGTACGGAACATGATTAACCGTAGTTAACAAGTTATGTCAGAATTAAAATAATAGCGTTTACAACTCATTAAAACCGATTTAAGATCTTTAAACTGTCGCATTAAAAGTTTAGAGTTCTCAAACTGAGATTGGGGTTAAGGTTTAAACCATGTGACGTCACAGCCACCCGACTCGTACGGAATACCGTGAGCGCGCAGCTGTCCTGAGACTGACCCGCAGCCGCTCCTTGGCGTTGGCCAGCTGGCGTCTCCTGACGGCGTGGTCGCTGTCCTCGTTGTCCATGTACCGTCCATCCTCTGTCCTCAGGAGCTTTTCGATGTGGACATGGACCGGCAGCGAGGGTTCGGTACTTTCTCTTAACGATATGTCTCCCATTAGTTCCCTCTCAGGAACCTTCATCAGACCCACCACCGTCCTGAACTTCCTGCTGCTCATCTTCATCAAACCCCAAAATTATTATTAATTAGTATTATTAATAATACCTTCATGAACTCAAAACTAATCAATTTCCCATCAGCACCTCATTTTACACAAACCAATTAACTCCGAACTCACCTGTCCTAAGCCCCGCCCCCCGCTCCATTAAAATAACTTTCTGTGCCGCTGACGAACTGCTGACGTCACTACCATGAGCAACAGTCCCCTTAAACTGGCTGATATATTAATTAAAAAATCATTAATTTAAAAATTTTAAATTAAAAATGTATTAGCTGATCATATATATATATATATATATACAAACATTACAAACATTCCCTTTTTAAAATTATATATATATATATATATATATATATATAATTTTAAAAAGGGAATGTTTGTAAAAATTAGCAGCAAAGCATTTTAAAGACATGAAACTGTCGTGTTTTATACCACGTGCTTTTAAATGAGGGGCTTTACAGTTAATTAGTGAAAATAAAAAGGACTATTTTCACATTTCTGCATCCGTTTTCTCACCATTTCAGCTCATTAAGCCTTTAATGGAATCATTACAGAAATAATTTCGCCTCAGAAATGGGTCGTTTGCCCCATCAGTACTGACTGTCTTCAGTTCCACCACTAGATGTCCACATCTGAACATTTAATGCACTATAGTCTCTAACACAACCCATGCAATCGTAAAGAGAACGTGAGAACGTTTCGCAGGACATCCTTTCTGGTTGACTTTTGTATGTTCTCCCCATCCCTGAAAGTGTTCCCTTCTTGGAGCTCAACATTCATCATCCCAACACCTGCTGGAGGTCGTCCCAGGTGTTGATGTGGGCCCGAACAGGTTTGTCTGTGGGCATCATCACCCCCTGCAATTCTTTTCAGGAGAAGTGGCTCAGAAAATGTGTGCACTAAACTCAGATGGCAAGACTATTCCAGCCCACTTGCCTCCTGCATCGCTCCTGGTTGCCACATCTGAGCCAAAAGTGGACCACAAGTCGGCCGCGCCGCCCAAACTTTACCTGTGGACCATGTGGTGGTACTTGTTTCGTTTGTTACTGTGAGGTCGTTACGAAGGGGAAGACCCAACTCATATGACACCACACAGATGCCCAGATGGAAAGAACCTGTGTTCACGCTACGAATAATAAAATCCTGGACTTGTTTTGCTGCAATCCGCTATGTCAAAGCTCCACCCATCTCTATGCTATTTGGAAAAGTTATCATATTTACATTTACATTAACATTACATTTGGTCATTTAGCCGACGCCTTTATCCAAAGCGATCTACAAGGTGAGCACAGGGTTCATCACAACATCCCTGGAGCAATGAGGGTTAAGGGTCTTGCTCAAGGACCCACATTGGTAACTTCAGTGGACCTGGGATTTGAACCCCCAACCTTCTGATTGATAACCCAACACCCTGAGCACTAAGCTACCGAGCCCAAATTTTAAAGAAAAACTAAACTAAAAAGTAAAACTAAAGAAAATCATTAAGATTAAAATCACTAAAATTATCATTTTTATCATCACTCCACCAAAATACCTCATCATCATCTCATCTCACATGTACCGTTATACATATTTTATATTTTATATTCTATATTTATATATCTATATATATCTATTCTATTCTATCTATCTATTCGATTCTATACTACTTTTATATATAGTGTGTATATATATATATATATATATATATATATATATATATACAGCGATGGATTGGCGCCCTGTCCTGGGGCTATCTGCCCAGCGCCCGAGACGTTCTCCCCTGGATGGGCATGGGGAACCCCACCGCGACCCTAATAGAGGATAAAGCGGGAGATAATGAATGAATGAATTTATAGTTAATATTCTACAGTATATTTGTAGTGGTATATATATATATATTTATATATTTATATATATACTATATTATATTTCACATTTCACATAGCGATATGTGTAATTCTCATTTCTTCAAGATTTTTATTTAAATAACAGGGTAATTGGGGTCCGTGACCCATAATTTCATTACTATCTCATGTAACAATGTGATATTAATGATAATACATTTTTTCTTCAATCTTGAATCTTGAAGTCAGGTTTAGTCTGTAAGAAACCCAGCGGTGTGGACCATGTGACCTTGTACCACATTCTCACTTCTTATTTTTATATTAATTATATATGCATTTACATACACACATAGATATATCCTCACTCCTGTAAGGACCACACTTAACACCTCTGTTCAGTTGTATAAAACGTAAGGTTTTCTGAATTCACGATGCCTTGCGTTTTTTTTTATTTTATCTTCTGTCCTTCGTTTGTTTTCTCGCCTTCTGTTTGCTCGACCCAGTTCGTGCAACACTTCAAACTTAAAGCAGGTGCTTCAGAGCCGACAGAAATGAGAAGGTTCCAAAAGAACCATTCAGACGCGGCGGCGTTCCCGTTTTAAGGACTGCTTCTTGAGTATATGGTTATTTGATTGGCACTTTGATTCGAAACAAACTGCAAATTAGAAAAGAAAAAAAAAAGATCAACCGAACTGAATCCTCTGAAGCAGGACTCATAAGTTTAAAGTGCTCACTCACAAAATTCAAAAACACCAAAACACCAACCAAAATGAGAGCATGACGCCCCACGGAGCGGGATGTTCACTTTCAGGCCAAAAAAACACGGACTGAAGCAAAAAGGATGTCAACAAATCTGTGTAACTGAGTTTCCAAACTTTTACCTTTTTGCTTTTCGGGGATAGAAATTAAAAACAGATTAATAAATAATGAATAATCTCATTTCATTACCTTCTGCTAAATCATTTACTAGGGTCCAGCGGGGGGTTCCCATCCAGGGGAGAACGTTTTGGGCGCTTTGGGCGCTGAGTAAATACATCCATGACAGGACGCCAAACTATCGTTGGGTACGCACTCACTCACACAAACACACTCTCTATGGGGCAATTTGGAGAATTCAATTGACCTTGATCCATGTTTTTGGACTGTGGGAGGAAACCGGAGAACCCGGAGGAAACCCAGGCAGACACGGGGAGGACATGGAAAGTCCACAAGATTGGGATTCAAACCTGGCATCCCCAGCACTGAGAGGAGAACATGCCAAAGCACTAATCCACCGTGCCGGCCCACGCGACAGATTTTATATTAAATAATTAGGGAGAGAAATAGTGGCACCACAGTAGGTTCTGGGTTTGATTCTCAGCTCCCTTAGGTCTTTTTCTGTGTGGCGTCTTCATGTCCTCCCCATGCCAATCAGCAAAAGCAGTACAATTACATTGTTCCTCTCCTGCAAAGCCGTGCTGCTGCAACAGACACGCGTGGTGCATTATGCAGTTCGAGCACTGATGTTTGGAGGTTTGAATCTCACATAGGATCTCAGGGTAGCTCAAACTTTTAAATTGTTGGGTAATCAATCTGAAAGTTAAGGGCTCCTTTTTTTTAATCTAATGAATTATGAACATGGGCCCTTAAACAAGGCCCTTATTGCTTCAGGGGAGCTGTATCATGGTTGAGCCCCTGCTGTGACACAAATATTAAGTTGTAATTCTATAAACCTTTCCCCAATTACAGAACAGACATCGGTGCCTACTGCCCCCCCAGAAATCAGAACATCCCCCTAATTTGGAGTAAAGTCCTGCCACGTTAAAGCTCACACGGAATCCATAAACACGGCACGTAACAAAATCCAATCGTATTTATTCCGCGCACATCTTCATCCAATTCCCCAAAGACTGACAGAGTGCCGGGAGTGTGTGCAATTTAGATCTCTTCTGTTTTCTCCGAGCCGAACACGAGGACTGTCACTGTATATCAGCTTTTCATTAAATTTTAATTCACCTCAGCCTTTTATCTCGACGCTCTGGTCTTTTAATATTTTTATCAATAAGAAAACTTGTAATGACATCTGAGTAGAAAACGCGATGCCGAGGGCATGGCCATGCATGACGCCCCACTGCAGCCGCTCAGCCTGATTGAAATCCCACGTGTTTTTTCTCACTGAATGCCTGCTGTGTGTATGAAATATGAAATATCGCTTGTATAATGTACCTATCTTTATATACTGCAGATGCAAATACAGCATGGATGAAAGGAACATTATAACAAGTCCCTTTTGAACATTCTCAACACGTTTTATAACCTTCAAGATCAAATGCCACTTATGCCAATAATAACAGCATTTAAATTCATCTGCATTTATATAAATTATATGTAAAATATAATGCGAAACAATCCAAATAGCTGGCTGCATATTCCATATATCCTCTTTCAGTCATTGCCACTGTATTTTGTTCTTATTGTGTTTAAAATAAGTACTTTAAATTTGAGTATAATGCATTTTTGCTGTATTCTATTCTTTTTAAAACATTTTTCATTCATATTAGGGTCATGGAGGGGTTTCCCATGCCCATCCAGGGGTGGACGTTTGGGGTGCTGTGCAGATACACCCAGGAGAGGACGCCAAT
>JAFMOD010000364.1:221549-234604 GCA_019802435.1 Corydoras maculifer
ACTCCACCCAGATTACGATTTGATCCTGGATCCCCGGGGCTAAGAGGAGAACATGCTAAAACCCTCACTCGTGACTCAAGTAGAGGATAAAACGGAAACATGATGGATGAACGGGATTGAACCGGAGAACCCGGAGGAAACCCACGCGGACACGGGGAGAACACGCTAAACTCCACCCAGATTACGATTTGATCCTGGATCCCCGGGGCTAAGAGGAGAACATGCTAAAACCCTCACTCGTGACTCAAGTAGAGGATAAAACGGAAACATGATGGATGAACGGGATTGAACCGGAGAACCCGGAGGAAACCCACGCGGACACGGGGAGAACACGCAAAACTCCACCCAGATTAGGATTCGATCCCGGATCCCCAGGGCTGAGAGGAGAACATGCTAAACCACTAATCCCACATATTATTTATCGTGGGCTTAATAAATGCCCTCTCGGACGGAACGTAAACGTTGACAGTTGAGAGACCAATCGGGAGGCAGCGAAGCGGTGTCGTCACATTTATGCAAATGAGGGCGTACTAAATAGGAAGTGAGTGGTATGAAGCGTGACATCAGTGAACTGTGTAATAAGGAAAGAGAGAGAGAGAGAGAGAGAGAGAGAGAGAGCATGAGCCCGCAGTGAGAACTCTCTGAGACGCGGAACGAGGCGACGCTTCAGTTACTAAGTTAAAATTGAAACTGAGGCAAAAAGAACCAACGACCAGAAGAAAGCGGGAAACTCGAATTGGAACGATGATCGCCTCACATCTGCTGGCGTACTACGTCACCGAGCTCCATCACGACCAGGTGCAAAAAGTAAGTACCCCGGGTGGAGGCTTTTACAAATAAAAAGTTTAAAACGTCACATTAACACCTTTAAATGAAGCCGCACTGTGACGTGGATGCCGGTAAAGCCCGTCCACGTTTCCCCCCACGTAACTATAGCGATCCCCGGGTCACGTCCCAAATCACACCGCGTTCCCTACCTCTGCCCTTGATCGGCACTAAACCTTATTTTAACAAACTTTAAAAAAAATAAAAATAAAAGTAATAATAAACTTTCCACACCCGTGTCTGCTTTAAATATTCGTCTTTTAATGGTTGGAGATACTTTTGGGTGCCGTGCCCCCGCTAAAAAGAAAAACGACTGAAGTAGTGCACTAGGTTGTAGTGGGATTGAGGACAGAGCCCCGGGCGATTAGTCGAGTCGCCGTAATCGAACCCTTGTTGTGTTTATTAATAATTACGTAACACTGAGTTTAATTGGTGTTTAATTGTTCGGTCTTTAGTGTGTGTGTGTGTGTGTCTTGTAGTGGATGACGTAATAAAATCGGTGTATAGGAGTTATGTGACGTCACGCCCTCGGGTCTCGCTGTACCGCACTGCGCATCATTTCGGTCTGACCTGCGTGGGGGTCATTTTTGGTTTTAAGTGACTGAACTTCTTTTTCCCCAAAAGTCGGTCACGCCATCACAGCCCTTCCTGCCACGCTGAGGAGCGCGGGTAACCGGAGACGCGCCAGCACCTGCCGCGTCATCGCCACGTGGGGCGGTCACGCGGCTCCAAACATCTGCGTCCCAATGACTCTGAGCTGAAGGAATGGGGGACGTCAAGAGGGGGGTGAGGTTGAGGGTGAAGGGGGTAGAGAAAAGAATACAAGGTTGTGGAAATGCCACTCTGTGACGTGGAGGGTAATGTATTTGCACCTGAGCAGGTACACGGGCGTGGGCTATGACGTCATACTCCGAGGGTGTGGCGCATACCTGCGACTTAAAAGAGCTTTGTGCTCGTGTCATTCTTCTACAAAACCACTTGGACATCCACCACGTCTCCACAATCAGGACGCTTATATCACTCAACCTGTAAGGGGGCGGAGCCTAATCACCTTGACTCATGATCCTTACCGTGATCTACTTTATTACACAAATTAAGAACGATTGATGTTATTGAAGGCGGCACGGTGGCTTAGTAGTTTAGCATGTTCTCCTCTCAGCGCTAGGGATTTCGAATCCCCATCTGGGTGGAGCTTCCATGTCCTCCCCGTGTCCACGTAGGTTTCCTCCGGGTTCTCCGGTTTACTCCCACAGTCCAAAAATATGAATCAAGTCAATTGAGTTCTCCAAATTGCTCCATATAGAGTGTGTGTGAGTGTGTGCCCAGTGATAGATTGGCGCCCTGTCCTGGGTGTATCTGCCCAGCGCTCGAAACGTTTTCCCCTGAATGGGCATGGGGAACCCCCCCCCCCCCACTTCGACCCTAATAGAGGATAAAGCGGAAGATAATGAATGAATGAATGAATAATCCCAAATTGAACTTTGTTTGTGTGGGGTGGGGTAGCTCAGTGGTTTGGGTGCCGGGCTGCCAAACGGCTGAAGGTTCGGGGTTCAAATCCCGAGTCCACTGAAGTAAGCAGGCCCCATTAACCCTTATTCAGTTAAAGTTCAGTTAAAGTCAAGTTATTTATTTCTCTAGCACTTTTTACAACAGTACATGGTCACAAAAGCAGCTTTACAGAATGAAAAGCCTTTAAACCCCCAAAGAGCAAGCCGAAGCGACAGCGGCAAGACAAAACTCCCTGTTATGTTGATATTTAAGGAAGAAACCTTGGGAGGTTTCTGCAGGGCTGCTGCCTCACGACTGACTCTGTATTCCGACTCCAACCTTTAAGTTAGATAACGTTAGGATTAAAGTTAAGCGTCTGCAAAATGACCTCACGTTGAAGGTTTGGGGTCGTTGTCTCACCTCGCTGACCCCCTCGTCCTTACTGCGAATCGTTCCACCTCTGGCTGTGCAATTACTCGCCGCGATGGGCAAAATAATTATCTCTAGATGTTCTTTAAATCTCATTTAAATTTCTGAAATGGACTTTATATAGAATTATAGAATATACTGTGAGCGTGAGTCACTGCAGGTTCTTTCAGAGGTGACGTTCTGCTCATTACATGAAAAAAAATCACTGAAAGGGAGAATAAAGAGGAGAAAAAGCATCAATCAGGACGTCAGACTGATGTACGGAGTGCGCTTTGAGTATTTAAGGACATAAAAGTTACCATCCTTTAATTGAAGGCTGCTCAAAATGTGTTTTTCCTAAATGTACAGGAATGATTAAAGACATCAGGATTATTATTAGTATTAATATTATTTCCTTTAAGCCCTCGTCAAGGCAACGCGTTTTTATGACGGGAGAGTACACAGTGACGCACACGGCGTGCAGTGCAGTTAAGAACTCTAAATTGTTTCTAAGAATCTCTCATTTCCACAGAAACCCAAATGTGTTTTAAAGCGTTCTTCGGATGGATAAATGCGAGCCGCGCTCTGATTGGACGAGGGTTTCAGGCAACTGGTCCCTGAAGCTTTTTATCGAAACAACAATGGAGTGCGTTCTATCGACGCGCCACATCTGGTTCCATCGGTCAGGGTGGAGGTCAGTGCCGCGGCATAAAACGAGGTTTTTATTATTTTTTTTGTGGTAACTCGTACAAAGCACGCAGCGTAGCGATGAGCACTGCGTCCCATTTCGAAGCCTTCGTTGCTGGAAGGTCGTGACCTCAAATGACCTTCAGTCGTCACGTAGCCCGTCGCAGAACTTTGGTATTTTTGTAGTTCTGACGGAATCGGGCATTTGCAGTCGTTAACGCGTCGGATTGAATAGTTTTTAATTTAATTCAATAAAATTTTATTTAGTTAATGAAATGTAATCTTTTATTAATATTTTATTTTATTTTTTCAAAATATTTTTATTAATATTTAGTAACACTTTAAAATACAGTCATAAATTTTGGTTGGCATGTGGTTGCTGTGAGGCTCCCAGACAGTTGCCATTGGGTTGCCGTACTGTTGCTGTGTGGTTGCCATCTGATTGTTGAGGGGTTGCCGGGCAGTTGCCATGTTGTTGCTGACTGGTTGTCGTGCGGTTGCCATGCAATTGCGCCTGATTGGTGCGCTGTTACTATTTGGTCGGCATGTGTTTGTTGCGTGGTTGCTGGTTTGTGGACCGTTGTCTGGGCAATTGCCGTGTGGTGGTTGCTCAGCAGTTGCATTGTGGTTGCCATGCAGTCACTATGCTGTTGCCATGCAGACTCTTAGATGGAGGTTTCTGTCTGTGATGCTTGTGATTTGCAGGGTTCAATGGAGGCGCTCCGCCCCCCCGATATAAGACTCCCGCAACACTTTAGGGATCGCCCTCTCCGTTTCTTTACTTGTAATTGAGACGCTACAGACTCCGAGTCCTACATTATTTATTAATCTGTTGTGGAAAGTCCTTCTGATGAACGCGAAGGCTAATGGGTAATAATGAAATCCGAGAGGGGCTCCGTATGAATGCCTTTGACAACCAGGCGTCCACATACTTTTGCTCACGTCGTGTGTCGGGAGAAACAAAAACGAAAGTTTCTTTCAATCCGTCCGTCTCCGCTCGTAATGACATCACTCCTCTTAATCCAATCGGTTCACTGAAGCGCGGCCCAAAGAGACGAGAAAATCAGGATACGCACCCCCCCACCCCCCATAACATCAACAGGGGGGGGGTCGAACCCTGGCATGGGACGTGTTTATTTAGAAAGGAGGTCGCTGCGTTCACAGCGGAGGGGTTGGGAGGTGGAGGAGCGACGAATGAGACGGAGAGTCTTTCATCCGCCCTGGTCTCTGGTGTCAGGTCACATGACCAAGAGCCTCCTGAATTGCGAAAGTAGAGAATCAGCTGCTGCTGTGTGTGTGTGTGTGTGTGTGTGTGTGTGTGTGGTGAGGGTGTGTAGCCACCCGAGGCTCGGCGTTGCGAAAGCAGCGTACATAAGCAGAAGTTCTTGTTTCTTCAGCAGGACGGCGTTCTGATTGGCGTACGTGGTCACGTGATCCGTGTTGGAACCCTGCGCTGCGGGTTCTAACAGTTGGTTCCCGGACTGTCCCAACCGGAGAGGCGCCTTCTCCAGGAATCGAACCCAGGACCTTCTCACGCCAACCCCTAAGCCACGGGATCGCCCACCCTAATTCACGAACTCCATACATCCATGATCTTCTGTTTTACCCTCTACTATGGTCACCTCTACAAGGTTCCCCATGCCCATCCAGGGGAGAACGTTTCGGGCACTGGCCAGATACACCCAGGACAGGGGGGCAATCTGTCACTGTACACTCAGACAGACACACTCTACATGGGAAAGTGCCGACTCCGGAACGTTAATAATCTCTGAGAATGTGCTGTAGTGTTTAAAACCGCTGATGAAAATCACAGGAGTGAGTGAGTGTATTTGTGGCACGGTGGCTTAGAGGTTTGGCATGTTCTCCTCTCAGCGCTAGAGGTTCCCGGTTTGAATCCCCATCTGGGTGGAGTTTCCATGTCCTCCCCGTGTCCGCGTGGGTTTCCTGCAGGTTCTCCGGTTTCCTCCCACAGTCTAAAAAAACATGGCTCAAGTCAATTAAGTTCTCCAGATTGCCCCATATAGAGTGTGTCTGTGTGAGTGAGTGTCTGCCCAGCGATGGATTGCCCCCCTGTCCCCCCCCCCCGACCCTAGTAGAGGATAAAGCGGAAGATAATGAATGTTTGGAGTTAGTGTATTAGGGTGGGCGATCCCGTGGTCCTGGGTTCGATTCTTGGGGGGGGTGGCTCTCCGGTTGGGACGGTCATGGTCGCCGCCCTCCACCTACCACCTACCGTGCACCACCAGCATCTTCACCCAAAAGTGAAGTGGTGGAGCATACACTCAGGGTGAAACGGCATCCCGTGCTTTCGTTCCTGTTCTTCCCTGCTGTGTAAGGTTGCACCCGGTGCACATGCAGGCTCCGCCCCCCTCGCGGCATGTCCGAGCCCTTCGCGCGTCCTGCTCGACCTTCCGCACGGCAGTAAATGTGCCCGCCATCCCGAAAGCCGACACCCCCTCAGCAGGACGCGACAAATATAGAGCATAACATTTAACCGAGGCCGGGATAGGTCACGAATTGGCATCAATCCGGCGGGTCTCGTAATGATCCAGTCTCGGTGCGACTGCGTGGGGGTTCCCAGAGGAGAGGAAGCCGCCACTTTCTGGTAATGAGCGCTTCCTGTACTAATGGGGAACCCCCCCCCCCCATCACAGAATCCAGGATTTTAACACCGCGCTCGGTTCCGCCAGTCACAGAGGGGGTGGGGTTAAACGAGGTCAGCGTGAGGAACGCACGGAACTCCGAGGTTTAGAACAAATCAGTGCATTAGAGTGAAGTGATGAGGATGCAGTCTTAAACAGCGGAGTCCCAATTCTTTTTTTTTTCCCCCATTATTTATATATATATATGGGCATGGGGTGGGGGTTCCCCCATGCCCATCCAGGGAAGAAAATTTCGGGTGCTGGGCAGATACACCCAGGACAGGGCGCCAATCTATCGCTGGACACATACTCACTCACACACACACACACACACTCTATATGGGGCAATTTGGAGATTTCAATTGACCTTGATCCATGTTTTTGGACTGTGGGAGGAAACCGGAGAACCCGGAGGACACCCACGCGGACACGGGGAGGACATGGAAACTCCACCCAGATGGGGATTCGAACCAGGAATCCCTAGTTCTGAGAGGAGAACATGCTAAACCACTAAGCCACTGTGCCACCCTTTATATATATATATATATATATATATATATATGTGTGGTGCTGCAGTCTTAACCGGCCCATAGAGGTCACTGTTGCAGCCTCAGTGTACCCTAAAGCATCAGCCACTATTCCTGAGGTCATACTGCGACGCAAAAGGCCTTCCCTAAACTTTTGGCCGCACCGTGTGTGACGTCATAACCCCGCTTCAGTGGAACCAAACGAGTTGAGGAGCAGTTGCAGCCATCAGTTAAGTTGTTGTAAGACGCCTGACGCGCCTTTGTGGCGACGTGGGATCTCCGAAGTGATGCAAAGGCATTGTTGCGTTATCCGCCGTGGGCGGACCCTACGCCAAAAACGACTCGGCTGTCAAGGAGTCAAGTGCTGCCGGCGGCGCGGTGCGGCGCGGTGCGGTGCGGCGCATCCTCTCACACCCCTGCAGACGTCTCTTTGTGCCTTTGATCGTCGCCGCATTTAAATAAATAGACGTGAGCGTCTGCGTGAGACGATGACGACTAAAACTATTTTCATTTATTAATTATTTAAATCTGGGGCGACACGGTGGCTTAGTGGTTGGCATGTTCTCCCCAAATCCCAATCTGGGTGGAGTTTCCATGTTCTCCCCGTGTCCGCGTGGGTTTCCTCTGGGTTCTCCGGTTTCCCTCCACAATACAAAAACCTGGATCAAGGTCAATTGAATTCTCCAAATTGCCCTGTATAGAGTGTGTGTGTGTGTCCAGTGATAGATTGGCGCCCTGTCCTGGGTGTATCTGCCCAGCGCCCGAAACGTTCTCCCCTGGATGGGCATGGGGAACCAGTCCCCCCCCCCCAGCGACCCTGATAGAGGATAAAGTGGAAGATAATGGATGGATGGAATTATTCAAAGCTTAGTTTGGTTTGAATTCATTTGCAGCCTGATATTAAATTGTTGTATTTAATAAAGTGTCCTGTGAGGGTGTGTGTTGTTGTGACACAGCAGCTGATCGTCCCTCACTCGGTTCTCCACAGGTGGACAAGTTCCTGTATCACCTGCGCCTGTCCGAGGAGAACGTGATGGACGTGTCGAAGCGCTTCAGGAGGGAGATGGATAAAGGTCTGGGTCGCGACACCAACCTCACGGCGTCCGTCAAAATGCTGCCCACCTACGTCCGCTCCACGCCGGACGGCACAGGTACGGAGACGAGTCGGTCCCGCCGTGAACGCGCCGCTTATCTCTTATCAGGAAGGTCTGGAAATCGGGCTGTATTACCTACAAATGATTGACAGGATCCTCGATAAACGAGTGTGCGCTGATATATATATAATAAAAATATATATATATATATAAAAATATATAAATATAAATTAGAATAAATATATAAATGAATATAAAATTTAAATGTAAATTAAATATTAGAAATATATATATATATATATATATATATATATATATATATATATATTTAAATTTTACATAAGAATTTAGACATGTGACGATGGAAGCATGACATCATGATTCACCCCTCAGCCCTGGGGATCCAGGTCCGAATCCTGATTGGGCTGGTTTCATGTTCTCCCCGTGTCCCTGTGGGTTTCCTGCGGGTTCTCCGGTCTCATCGCACAGCCCAAAAACATAGATTTAAGGTATATTGGTCGCTCCGAATTGCCCCTATATAGTGTGAATAAGCGTGGATTGGTGCACTGTCCTGGTAGTATCTGCGTTCCCTCTTGGGTTGGCATGGAGACACCCCCCCCTCCTCCCCACCCCCTGTGGGAGATCATGAGCTGAGACGATGGGAAGCTCCGTTCTGTAATCCACAAAAAACAACTGAATTTATTCATTTTTAATGAAGCTGAATCTACAATAACAAATCGATGACTCTGCAGAAATGGGACGATTCCCTCTCAACGGCCGACGAGGCAACATTTCCCCCTTTAATTAGTGAACGTGGAGGAAAAACGGGCATCTCCACCCGAGTGGGATCATTGTATTATTAGAGAGGTGGATGGTTCTCAACGTGGTGGTGCGGGTTCATCATTCCATTGTGTCCAGTTGGACCAGGCGCTCCGTCCTTCGCCGGGTCGGTGTCAGCGCCGGGAGCTGGAGCGCGCGGGCGGACGTTCCCCGATGTCGCGTTCGCTTTATCTTGTTGACTCGGCGTTTTATGGCCTTTCAGATAACACTGTTTAATCATCTGGAGGTGAAGTTCTGCTTTTCTCCGCCGCCGGTCTCCTCTCACTTGGTTCTTCGGCGTGACGGAACGTCCTCGCGGGTTCTTTTGTGGTTGCGGTTGCAGTTCCTTCATTCGCCGACCTTGCAGAGCTGCAGCTTTCACTTCGTGTTCGGCGCCGCCGTCTTCTGTCCTTAACTCTTAAGGGCATGTTTAGCGTCTTTTGGCGTCGAGGCGTATAGTAACATCGGAGAGGTTCTGAAATAGATTCTCGCTCTTATTCCTCACAGGGGGACGTCACGGAGCCCGAGGAGAACCTGGTTTCGGGTGTGGAGCTGATCCTCTTTGGCGTCCCTGTCTGAATATTTAGATACAGGGTGAGGGTAGAGGGAGCGTTTTGATTGGTGGATTTCTCGGTGCATAGTAGGGCTGCAACTAATGATTATTTCGATAATCGATTAATCGTTCGATTATTTTTTTTCGATTAATCGATGAATCGGATAAAAAATAAAATTCTCCCCCCCAATTTTTTACATTTAGTCATTTAAGAGACGCTTTTATCCAAAGCACCTTACAAATCGGGCGGCACACTGGCTTAGTGTTTAGCATGTTCTCCTCTCAGCACTAGGGGTTCGAATCCCCATCTGGGTGGAGTTTCCATGTTCTCCCCGTGGTTTCCTTCGGGTTTTCCGGTTTGCTCCCACAGTTCCAAAACATGGATGAAGTCAATTGAGTTCTCAAAATTGCCCCATATGAAGTGTGTGTGAGTGTGTGCCCAGCGATGGATTGGCGCCCTGTCCTGGTTGTATCTGCCCAGTGCCCGAAACGTTCTCCCCTGGATGGGCATGGGGAACCCCCCCCCCACGACTCTAGTAGAGGATAAAGGGAAAGATAATGGATGGACTTAGAAATGAGAACATCACATGTTTAGTTTCAGGTGGTGGATCATCACCATGGTGCTCCGTGCAGGTCTGATCGTTTGAGCAGAGCTCGCATGTTCCACGTTCTTTATTTGTGTGAAGCGTGAAGTGCTCTCGTAGTTTTGCAGATTCCGCCTCGTTCACTTCAACCTGCTATATTTTGTTCAGCGTTGTTTTCAGCGCTGCAGGTGACGTAAGCGGTTACGACGTTGCGAGTAACGCGGAAATCGTGCGCCCCAACGGATCGATAACCAAGTTCGTTATCGATGCTTTTCATAATCGATTTTTTATCGATTTTATCGATTCGGTGTTGCAGCCCCAAGGAGTAGTATCAGCACAACACACACACACTCAACAGCATCACCACAGTCCTGAGAATCATTCATTCATTATCACCCGCTTTATCCTCTATTAGGGTCGCGGGGGGGGGGAAGGGTGTTCCCCATCCCCATCCAGGGGAGAACGTCTCGGGCGCTGGGCAGATACACCCAGGACAGGATGCCAATCCATCGCTGGGCACACACTCACTTATACACACATTCTATATGGGGCAATTTGGAGAACTCCTGAGAATGATCCACCACCTTAATAACACCTGCTCTGTGGGGTTCCGATCATCAGAGAACAACATTCAGTTCCATCTCTCCGTTCAGGGAAGCGAGAACGTGTCGGAGACCCGCCGATCGTTACAGAAGATTACTCTTGATGCCTCCGCCGCACAAACACGGAACGCTCCGACCTCACGCCGTTTATGTTTTAATAAACTAACGATCCACAAACACCGGATGACTGCAGCCTCGTTATTCAGCAGCTTTAATTCACACGTAAAACGCAGGTCATCCAAAAATAAAAGGCTTTTCAGAAACAGAACGTAATGCGCCGCACGGCAGAACTCCTGAAGCTGGGGGGGAACCAAAGGTCGCCGTTTCAATGCAAAGTGTTTTCAGAACCTGTATGGAAAGGACGTATGGGAGCGAGAGCTGTGGAGGCGAGCGTTTCGGAGGCGAGCGTCGGCGGGTTAAGTTTTAACTTCTTTTCAGAACGTCCTGAAGAACCGTGCTGGAGTCGGGTTCATAAACGGCATCCAACCGATGGATGGATGGCTTCTCTGAGGTCACAGATATTTGGCTGGTGGGTTCTCTGAAGCCCCTGACCTTCTGAGGAGGGACTCGGGTTCTTCCCCCAAAAAAGGGCCTTCCCCAAACTGTTTTGTCCCAGATTAGAACACGCAGCCATAAATAGCACTCCTGTTTCCCGGTATTGTGGTTCATGTCAGACCTTCCTCTGTTTGCGTTCGTACCATGTGACCCCTGGTCTGCCTCCTACAGGTGGTGAAGTGGAACAGGATTAATTAATTAAGAGTCGTTTGCTTCTTGTTTGATCCGCAGAGAAGGGAGACTTCCTGGCGCTGGACCTGGGCGGAACCAATTTCCGGATCCTGCGCGTGAAGGTTTCCTCCAACGGCAAGCAGACGGTGGAGATGGACAACCAGATCTACGCCATTCCAGAAACCCTCATGAGGGGCAGCGGCACGGAGGTGTGTGTGTGTGTGTGTGTGTGTGTGACAGACTCCGGTTCTGTATGCAGACAGAACCTCAGCGTGGTGTCATTCATCCATCCATCATCTTCAGCTTTATCCTCTATTAGGGTCGGGGGTGGGGGGGGGGGTTCCCCATGCCCATCCAGGGGAGAACATTTCGGGTGCTGGGCAGATACACCCAGGACAGGACGCCAATCTATCACTGGACACACACTCACTCACTTACACACACTCTATATGGGGCAATTTGGAGAATTCAGTTCCCCTTGATCCATGTTTTTGGACTGTGGGAGGAAACCGGAGAACCAGGAGGAAAGCCACGTGGACGACATGGAAACTCCACCCAGATTGGGATTCGAATCGGGAATCCCTAACGCTAAAAGGAGAACATGCTAAACCACTAATCCACTGTGCTCCCCTTTATTTATATATATATATATATATATATATATATATATATATATATATATATATATAGATCCGTGTGGGCGTGGCCTCGTGTAAATGACGTAAACTACACACTCGCTAACTAAAGAGCCGACTGCTTTACGGAGAACCCGCAGGAAACACACGCGGACACGGGGAGGACATGGAAACTCCACCCAGATTGGGATTCGAACCGGAAATCCCCAGCCCTGAGAGGAGAACATGCAAAATTTTTTGTATTTTTCTCGTATTTTTGGTATGGTGATGGACGCCTACATCACGCTCTGATGTCACACACACACACCTTCATATGCAAATAATGCAGGGACAGGCCTCAGTCACGAGGGTTCCGAAGAGATGGATCAAGGCAAAAGGGATGGTGGTTACCATGGCAACCAGAATGCCGTGCGCTTCTGACGTTGTGCCTCTTTTCCTTTAATCATTCATTATCTTCCATTTAGTCCTCTACTAGGGTTTTTTGGGGGGTGGGGGGTAGTTCCAGGGGAGAATGTTTCGGCTGCTTGAACATTCTCCCCACACACACACTCTATATGGGGCAATTTAGAGCATTACATTTACCTTGAAGCTATATTTTTGGACTGTGGGAGGAAACCGAAGAGCATGGCGTGAATACACATGTTTAGTACAAAAACTAAATCAGAAAAACATGAATTATTTTTAATATACATACACACACACTATATAGGGGCAATTTAGGAGCGGCCACTTTCCCTTGAATCCATGTCTTTGTACCGTGGGAGGAAACCTGAGAACCCGGAGCAACCCAACATGGACACTTCACCCAGATTGGGATTCGAATTGGATCCCCATCGCTGAAAGGCGGATGTGTGAACCACAACGCCACCATGCTGCCCCAAGGTGAACTGGCTGCTCTAAATTGCCTCTATATAATATGTAAGGGCGGCATGGTGGCTTAGTGGTTTAGCATGTTCTCCTCTCAGCACTAGGGATTCGCGGTTCAAATCCCCATCAGGTGGAGTTTCCATGTTCTCCCCGTGTCCGTGTGGGTTTCCTCCGGGTTCTCCGGTTTCCTCCCACAGTCCAAAAACACGGATCAAGTCAATTGAATTCTTCAAATTGCCCCATGAAGAGTGTGTGTGTGTGAGTGAGTGTGTGTCCAGCGATGGATTGGCGCCCTGTCCTGGGTCTATCTGCCCAGCGCCCGAGACGTTCTCCCCTGGATGGGCATGGGGAACCCCACCGCGACCCTAATAGAGGATAAAGCGGGAGATAATGAATAATTAAATAATATGTAAGCCCAGTAATGAATTGGCGCCCTCTTGTGGTGCAGGGGGTAGTGCATTTTACCCTGAACTCCCAACTTCTAAAGGAAACGAAACTTCAATGGAGATTAAAGGAGGACGATGATGTTTTTGGTTAAACCAGACCTCAATCACTAACCCCCTACTCTCGCTCTCTCTCTCTCTCTCTCTCTCTCTCT
>JAFMOD010000364.1:284162-299873 GCA_019802435.1 Corydoras maculifer
ATGATGATGAGGAGGATGATGATGAGGAGGATGATGATGATGATGATGAGGATGATGATGATGAGGAGGATGATGATGATGAGGAGGATGATGATGATGATGAGGAGGATGATGAGGAGGATGATGATGATGATGATGAGGAGGATGATGATGAGGAGGATGGGGAGCTAAGAGGTTTAAGAGATGAAAGGAAAAGTCAGTCTTATGGTGATGCAGTGATGACGTCCCGCAGCCGTATGTTCTGACGTCCACTGCGCTCACGCTGCAGGAAGGCCGGCCGCCTGCGCTCTTTATTTGGATGGAAGGTTTGTGGACAAAATAATTGAATGGGACGACGGACGCAGTGGGATCCGACTGCGGAGCTGCGTGGCCTCGAAATATCTGCAGCCGCTCAGGAATTCCAGTAAAAGAGCTGATTCCACCAGGACTTTGCCTTTAATCCCAGCCGAATTTATTTCCGGTGCCGTGGGATTATATGCTGACTAAGTTAGAATACCCCATTTCAAGGGATCAAGGGATTTTACTTTGCCACCGTCACCCCCATCCTGATTATCGGGTACCCGGGGTACTTAAAGGTGAATTTATGACTTTAAAAATAATTCCAGGTCATTAAAAGAACAAATGGTTTTACAGGAAATAGATTACCGATGCGTTATTGCAGTGTTCACATCCAGGGAGTCGTTAATTCTGCAATGAGCGCCAACACCCCACGGGGCCTTCAACCCAAAATCACAGTCTGGGTTTGAAGACGCAGGTCGGAAAGGCCTTCCCCAAACTGTTTTCACACGCTGGGAATGCAGGGCAAGGTGCCTACATTTGAAAATCCGTAGCGGGACATGCATGTCCTCCGTTGCTCCCAAAAAAAGGTAGTGACCGCCCACAAACGCACTCTATAATCTGGCGTGGGATTTACCTGAGATTAGGAGCCAACGCCCCTGTGTGGTCAGAGGTGGTAGTGTGTGAACAGCTTCACCACAGCACTTCGTAAAAACTCGTAATCTCTGCTTTTCTTCGGCGAGGAAACCACGTCTTGTTTTATTCATTCATTCATTATCCCCCGCTTTGTCCTCTATAAGGGTAAGCGGGGGGGGGTGTCCCCATGCCCATGCCCATCCAGGGGAGAACGTCCTGGGCGCTGGGCAGATACACCCAGGATAGGGCGCCAATCCATCGCTGGGCACACACTCACTCACTCAGCCACACTCTATATGGGGCAATTTGGAGATCTTTATCCATGTTTTTGGACTGTGGGAGGAAACCGGAGAACCCGGAGGAAACCCACGCGGACACGGGGAGGACATGGAGACTCCACCCAGATGGGGATTCGAACCGGGAATCACTAGCGCTGAGAGGAGAACGTGCTAAATCACTAAGCCACCACGCCGCCCGTCTCGTTTTATTTTTAATGAATTTATTATCTTCGCCAATAAAGTGTGTATTTTTAAACTAGAAGCTGAATATAATACCCAACTACACTAAAGGAGCAGAGATGGTACGCTACACGATTTCAATCTGCTTCTGAATCGACCCGAACACGCCTCCGAACACGCCTGCGTCACGTTGCCATGGAGACGCAGATTAAATTGGTTGACGACGCGCGATGAAATGTCGAAAACGCACGTTCGGGTTCAGGGATGGACAGCTGGAGGCGAGGGCGTTGTGCGCATGAGAGTGCAGCATCATGGGATACGTAGTTTTTTTTATTATAAATATATATTTTTTTATTTAAACACAATTTAAATTTTTTACATTCCTACTTGTAATTCGTTTAGCTTTTACGTTTCCTGTTGTTGTGTTCGCAACTGTTACTCTCAATACCTCCCATAAGGTGTTAATATTCCCGACGCGTAGCGGTGTACGGTTACCGCGCGGTATTGTTAGCACACAGTTTCAGAACACGGAGCGACCGCGGCAGTGCGATCGGACGTAGGTTTAGGAATCGAACACTCAGCACTTCCTGTCCACTTTTCGTTTCTTTGTCTGGTATTTTTTTTTTTTTTACAAAAGGCAAAGCGAAGAATTAAAGTAAAGCGTACAGCACCTCACTGGTGGGAGCGCCATCTACTGGGGATACGTAGGCATTTTAAAACTGTTTTCATAATCCTACACTGTCGTTGCTGCCCGGCTGCTCAAGGAGGATGAGTCCCCCACTGAGCCTCGGTCCTCACAAGGTTTCTTCCTTAAAATAACAACATAACAGGGAGTTTTTTCCTTGCCACTGTCTCTTGGTCTTGCTCTTTGGGGGTTTAAAGGCTTATAACTGTGTAAAGCTGCTTTGTGACGATGTACTGCTGTAAAAAGCACGATATGAATTCATTATTTGAACTCCAACTTGAACTCATAGATTGGCGGGCCTGCTCGGGAGGTGTAACGGGCCGCATCTGGCCCACGGGCCGTAGTTTGGCAGCCCCCTGGTCTAGCGCCAACCCGCACAGACTGGCTAAAACCACGGTAGCCGGTGGTGGAGCTAAGTCCATAACCCGTAGTCCGTAGTCTGCTTTCCAAACCCCCAAACCATTCAATGATGCTGAACTTTAGAACCGAGAGGAGCACGCCGACCGGTTTCCCCCAAACTGGTCCTCAAAAGAATTCAATTACAGGTTATAAAATGTCAAACACGCCGCGGGGGTAAAGTTCTCCGGTTGGCGCCCCTTTAAGCTCATTGCACTTCCACATCCAGCCTTTATTTTTTTCTAACAGTGAGTGGAAATTAATTGGATTCCGAATGGTGGGTGTCCAGCACAGTTGGCTGATCTTGCAGCTCAAGCACTCGTTGATTGAACTCACCACTTAATTACCAGCTGCAGTCGGAGTTCCCGTGCAACTCAGAACCGCACTCACAATGCGCGCCATTGTTTTAGAACTGCTATCAATAGGTACGAGGTAATAGGTGGTGTTGTTAGGAGGTGGGGGGGGGTCAGAACCACCTCCTATTTGTTATAACGAGCCGCTCTAATGACACGGTCAGCAGGTACGAGTTCTGGGAAAAAATCACACCGTTAGTTGTAGATTTGTACTTTTATACCTGTAATTAAGACGCAACGCGTTAAGTCCACCTTTCTTAACTGAAATATAACGGAGGCTAACAAAAAAGGCTCGCACCCATTGATTGTTTGCCCCTGGACCGCCACGGGCCGGTCATCGGGAGGTTCTCCTGTAGAAAAGCTTTGAAAATAATTCCAGGTCATTAAAAGAACGAATGGTTTTACAGAAAATAGATTACCGATGCGTTATTGCAGTGTTCACATCCAGGGAGTCGTTAATTCTGCAATGAGCGCCAACACCCCACGGGGCCGTGAACCCAAAATCACAGTCTGGGTTTGAAGACGCAGGTCAGAAAGGCCTTCCCCAAACTGTTTTCACACGTTGGGAATGCAGGGCCAGGTGCCTACATTTGAAAACCTGTCGCGATGGGACATGCATGTCCTCCGTTGCTCCCAAAAAAGTTAGTGACCGCCCACAAACGCTCTTTATAATCTGGCGTGGGATTTACCTGAGATTAGGAGCCGACGCCCCTGTGTGGTCAGAGGTGGTAGTGTGTGAACAGCTTCACCACAGCGCTTCGTAAAAACTCGGAATAGCTGCTTTTCTTCGGCGAGGAAACCACGTCTCGTTTTATTTTTAATTAATTTATTATCTTCTGCTTGGGCCGTGGGGGGTGGGGGGTGGGGGGGGTGTAATTGGGCATCCAGGGGAGAACGTTTAAAGTGCTGGGGAGATGCATCCAGGATAAGACACCAAATTCATCGCTGGGCACACGCTACATGGGGCAATTTAGAGCGTTTTATTTCCCTTGAATCCATGTTTTTGGACTGTGGAAAGAAAACCGCAGAACCCGGAGGAAACCCACACAGATATGGGGAGAACATGCAAACCACCCAGATTGGGATTCGAACCTGGATCTCCAGTGCTTAAAGGAGAACGTGCGAAACACTACGCCATTGTGCCGCCTCATTGTAATATATTAATAAAGTGAATAAACAGTGGCTTAGTGGTTTGGCATGTTCTCCTCTCAGCGCTAGGGATTCCCGGTTTGAATCCCAATCTGGGTGGAGTTTTCATGTTCTCCCCGTGTCCATGTGGGTTTCCTCTGGGTTCTCCGGTTTCCTCCCACAGCCCAAAAACATGGATCAAGGTGAATTGAATTCTCCAAATTGCCCCATATAGAGTGTGTGTGTGTGTGAGTGAGTGTGTGTGTGCAGTGATAGATTGGTGTCCTGTCCTGGGTGTATCTGCCCAGCGCCCGAAACGTTCTCCCCTGTTTGGACATGGGGAAGTCCTACATTATTGTAACTAAATGTACGAACTCTTAAACATATTTGTAATTACATGAGTTTTATTGATTTATAAAGTTCCGTCCGTCAGCGACTCACTTCCAACAGTGTTCTCCTTTTTCCTCAGAAGGTTCTTTAGTCAAGTGCAGGTTGATTCCCCGTCAGGACGGCGTCCCCCGCCGAGCCGGTTCCCGAAAATGACTGCATGCGAGCGTTCCGTAAAAAAAAGGTTTCGAAAAAACAAAAGTGGCAATTTAAAAATTTTTCCTGCTTTGTGGAACTGAGGTGACATTTAAAAAAGATAAATGCCTCCGACGTTTGGAGTCGTGACTCAACCAAAACAGAAGCGGAACTCACGTACGTATAACAACAATCACTTATTTGGCAGGTTATTTTAAGAGGCGTTAAATTAGAGTGACGTGCACGCGGTTAACGAAGGTCCCTCTATTCACCCGCGACGCCATGTCGTCAAGCAGATATAAATATTAAATCCGCACGGCGTCCGGTTCCCCGTACGGACGAGGCGGCTGACGGGACGATACTTAAAAGACATGAACCGACATGCTATTAATACATCGTCCTGAAATTGAACGTCGGATCGTGTCCATGGAGAAGTCCATGGAGGTAATTAATGAAATGTTCGTCATTGTAACCCCCTTTTTTTTTTCTTCTTTTCTGAAACGACAATCGCCGCCATGAAGCCCACCTTCCTCTCGCCTCCCGTTCGGCTCTGGCAGGGATAATTATTTTCTCTCTATCTGCAACACGCTGATTAATCAAACCCTTCCCCCCCGACATCCGGTGAACGTCGCGAGCCAACGGTCAGCAGACGGGTGCGCGACCTCGCAAGACGTCAGGACAATCGGGCCGTGCGTATACGCCGAGGAACGAGTCGCCGCTTTATTAATCAGCCCCCTGACCCGTGGAGGGTGGAAGGCGTGATGGGGCGGAGCCCTTCACAGGCTCCGCCTTCTTTACACACTCATGCCGTCGCATTATATATACAAAAGTTTATTATCCTAATCCTCTAATAGGGTCGCGTGGGGGGTTGGGAGGGTTGCCCATGCCCATCGAAGGGAAAACGTTTTGGGGGCTGGGCATATACACCAAGTTATCACTGGACACACACACACACACACACACACACTATATAGGAGCAATTTAAAGCATTTGATTTTACCTTGAATCCATCTTTTTAGACTGTGGGAGCAAACCGGAGAACCCGGAGGAAACCCACGCGGACATGGGGAGAACATGCAAACTCCCCCCAGATTGGGATTCGAACCTGGAATCCCCAACGCTGAGAGGAGAACATGCTAAACCACTACTGTGCCGCCCCTTCTGATACTCGAATCAGGGTATTTGATGTCGTCCCGTTATGTAATCAAGCATAACCCCATGTGTGTGGAAACAGTTTGGGGAAGGCCCATTCCCAGCCCCAGGTCCATAACGAGAAGGCTGGGTGGGTGTGGCCTAACACAATTGGACTTGCGTCCCGACCTCCGACACCGATCTCCACCTTTGGAGCCAGGCAGGATGGGATCGCTGGGGCAGGAATCCGTCGAGAACGTGATGTTATCATCGTGACTATGAACGCGAACTCGGAGCAAAATAGAAACAATTGTTATCAGTTTCATCAGGAGGGATGGAGCACGCTCCCGCCCCGATGCTGACGCTGGACGGCGGGGAGTCCACTGGGAGATCAAAATCAAAACACAGACGGAAGCGCGGAAGGCGGCCGGCACGCCGACAAACGCCGCTACGTTTTCTTAATAGAAACGCGCCGTCGCTTATTCCCGAAAGTCCCGTCCGTCCTCCGGCCACAAGCCACGGGGTCTCAACATCACCGAACCAGGCGCGAAAACGAGTCTCCAGAGATTCATCACCGAGTCATCGGGACGCACCAAATCAATCAGGCTAATGAGGATCATTAACCTCGTTAACCTCGTTAAGCAGAGTTCCTGTCCTCAAAACAAATTCATCACATCAGGTACGTTACGCCTCTCACGCTCCGCAGACAAAAGAGCCCTGAATGTGCTTTCAGGATTTTATGAAGCCTGTAGCTCGTGCACTAAGGTTAAATAAAGCAATGAACCACTAGGGGGCGTGGCACTGTAAATAAAAAATGTAAATAAAATAAAATTGTAAATAAAAATGTAGCGGACAGTTCCACCTCTTTACGTGATTTATTCACAATAATACACACAACCTCGCGTGTCAAACACTTGCAAACACAATATGATAAAAAAAAAACAAGCTTTGATTTTAGAATTGCGTTTATTAAAAATAAAATTGTTAATAATCTGCTTTTCCGCTACGTTATCTAGTCCGGCTTTTGAAGCGTAACAGGATTCCGGGTTCTCAAACAGTCATATAAAATGCCCTCCAGTGGCCAAGTTACAGAAAAAATTTTAATAAAAACTTAAATAATTTGATCTTTCGCGACGTAATCTAGTCCGGCTTTTAAAGCGAACGCTAATTGCTGAGTAACAGGATTTTGGTAGATTCTGCCATCTAGTGACCAGGGTTTAGTGCTGATCGCTGTTTATATTAATCTGTATTTAATAATTAAAAATAATGTATTGTATATCAGGCACTGATACGAATGTGACGCGCTAAGAGGGGTGTGTTATTGTCAATGATGTCACGCCTGGCCAAACGGCTCGGCCAATCAGATTCAAGTGCGACCTATTAGAGGTTACAAACAAACATACTGTTCATTTCCCTAAATGACCAAAGGGACTTTATTGTAGATCAGACCGAAGCCTGTTCTGGCCCTGGGGCCACATCCGGCCCACACGTGGAGGTTCCGAGTGCCACAGAGGGGCCCCCTGGGAAAAACGAATGAGATTCAGAATCGGGCTCGCCTGAAATACGTTGTGTTCTTGGAAATTGATCTGGCTCTCTGGACTGAGGATTAAATTAACAGACTGAAATAAAGTGAAAGTTCAGACTCGTTTCCCCGGCGCCGGAGAAATGACATTCAGCTACGCACCGCCGAGTGTGCGATGGCTTCCGAAATTTGTAAACGTCCTCATTTGAAAAAGGGAGGTGAAGAAGCCGCTGCCAGGAGCGATTCACCGGGCGTCCTCCAGGTGGATTCGTTTTTTTGTTTTTTTATTGAAATATTATTATTATTTTTTAAATTACGGATCTGATAACGGACCGCAGGACGACCGTAGCTATGATCGATTATTCCGTTCGTACCGTGGACTGTTCCGTCCCATCAGTGGGAAAGAAAAGCGCCAGGGACGAGAGGAGGTGAAAAACACAGAGGGAGGCGCCGTGAAGTGGACCGAGATCCAAAAGGTTAACGGGGAGGACAGGCAGAGGGGGGCGCCGGCGACCCGCGGGCCCCGAGCGGGTCAATCGCTTTGGCCTTTCTCTTCATCGCCCGACGCTCATCCAACCTCATCACGCTCGCCGTGTCCACGCCGCACACCAATCCCGTCAGATTATAGAGCTCTGCAATCAGACGAGCGCCGATGGAACCGCGGTCTGCCGCGCGAGTCGTCCCCGTTAGGCTAATTACCGAAATCAGAGTCGGCTGATTGGTTAATGGTGCTCAGACGTCGTCTGTCATCCACTCGCTTACACTCACAAGCTCTTGTATCAGATGGCCTTTGTTATTTCTGATTGTTTGGTGCGTCTCGGTCTCGTTGGGTCGGCGCCGATATTAAAACCTGATGTTTAATCGTGTTTCAGGTTCTGATCCACGGCTGTCGCGATTGGTCCACGTAGCTGACGATGTGGACACTAAAAATACTCTGTGTCCTTGGAGCATGACGAGAAATGCTGAGACATGACAAGACATTAATGAGACATTATTAGACATGACAAGACATTAATAGGACATTATTAGACATGACGAGAAATGCTGAGACATGACAAGACATTATTGAGACATTATTAGACAAGACAAGACATTAATGAGACATTATTAGACATGACGAGAAATGCTGAGACATGACAAGACATTAATGAGACATTATTAGACAAGACAAGACATTAATGAGACATTATTAGACATGACGAGAAATGCTGAGACATGCTGAAACATAACAAGAAATGCTGAAACATGACGAGAAATGCTGAGACATTGAGACATGAGATTAGACAATATGAGACATGCTGAGACATAAGACATGATTAAACACGCTGAGAGATGCTGAGTGGCTGAGACATGATGAGACATGGCTAGCCTTGCTGAGACATGCTGAGACACGATGAGACACGATGAGACATGATGAGACATACCCCATATACGAGCACATGCGTTTAGTTGAATTGATAGTAAAGCAGTCTTGGGTGTTCAGTGTTCTGTTCTGATGGTAACGCTGTGCGTGGCAGATCAAACTTCATCCTTTTACAGAGGTGCCGTGCGCACCTTTTTTTTTTTGGCCGGTAGATTTTTACATTTTGCCTTTTTCCTCGAAAATAAGTTGAAGCCGAGGCTTTTGTTCGGTTCTCTGAGGAGAAAAAAAACTACATTGTGCATCATTAATGAGCTCCATCCTGTTTATCCAAAATGAATGTGAGCCGTTCGTTTAGAGGCCGCTGTCTTCGAGTCGAACATTCAACGGGACGCGCGTGCGGGGGAGAACATGCAAAATCCAGCATTGTCTGCACTGCCTTGGAATGGGAACGCTGTGACGAGAAAGAGGTAACGACTGTGAGGTCACTCCAAGCCCCAATTAAAAACAGAATATTAAAAAAAAAACATAGACCCGGCATCGGTATCCGCAGACTGTTTACAAGGACGAATAGAATAGAATAGAATAAAAATAGAATAGAACAATAGATTAGAATAGAATATGTCCCAAGCCTCACATCCGTCAGCGGGCCCTTTGAAATAATAACAATCTATTAAAACGTCTTAAAAGACCTTTTTGTCAAGGTTTCAGGAACCTCCGCCGATGCTCGATTCTTTATTAAAAATAAAGATTAATGAACATCACAAAACTACGAACTAAAAAAACCATCAGAAAGGAAGCCATTCTGAAGTCTGAGGGAATTTAATTCTGAATAAAAAAAGTATTTTCTACCTAAAAAGTGAAAGAGCGACTTCTAATTCTTCTTTACGGACTCTGAATGATTTCGAAGCCGGGCTTTAATCGGATCCTTGACCCCGAACTGCGACTCGATGTGATTGAGCGGTGGAGTCCATGTGAGGACGGGTATTTTATTATTTGTTTTTTTTTGTGAAGCCATGACCTCAGGTGTAGTTTGCATATTTATTTATTTATTACAAGAATAAACACTATTAAACGGGCAGAACAACACGTATCTGACCACGCGGCCCGTGATGGGGCGCGGCGTCAACGAGCACGTTACACTTTGAACCCCACGAATAGACGAGAAAAAGAAAGAGATTAGAAAAGCTATGGGGAACCGAAAACGTCTGCCAGAACCACAACGGCACACTGAGAGGACGGGGGGGTGTACTGGATTTATCATATGAACAGAACTGTGCAGGGTGCCTCACACCCAGTGCATCATACACTGTACATCATACACTGTACATCACACCTAGTGCATCATACACTGTTCATCATACACTGTACATCATACACTGTACATCACACCCAGTGCATCATACACAGTACATCATACACTGTACAACATAGTCTCCATCACACCCAGTGCATCATACCCAGTGCATCATACACTGTACATCACACCTAGTGCATCATACACTGTACATCATACCCTGTACATCACACCCAGTGCATCATACACTGTACATCATACACTGTACATCATACCCTGTACATCACACCCAGTGCATCATACACTGTACATCACACCCTGTACATCATAAAGTGTGCAGTACATCGTACAATATAATTTATCCAGTGCTTCAAATAGAGTATAGAGTATATCACACACAGTGCATCATACAGTGTCATTTAGTGCATTATATAAAGTATATTATGTACAGTGTGTCATACAGAGTGTATCATACATAGTGTATTATACAGAGTCTATCATACCGAGTGTATTATACTGGGGGTATTATACATAATGTATCATACAGAGTGTATCATACCGAGTGTATTATACTGGGGGTATTATACATAGTGTATCATACAGAGTGTATCATACTGGGGGTATTATACATAGTGTATCATACAGAGTGTATCATACAGAGTGTATCATACTGGGGGTATTATACATAGTGTATTATACATAGTGTATCATACAGAGTGTATCATACAGAGTGTATCATACAGAGTGTATTATACTGGGGGTATTATACATAGTGTATTATACATAGTGTATCATACAGAGTGTATCATACAGAGTGTATTATACTGGGGGTATTATACATAGTGTATTATACAGAGTGTATCATACTGGGGGTATTATACATAGTGTATCATACAGAGTGTATCATACAGAGTGTATCATACTGGGGGTATTATACATAGTGTATTATACAGAGTGTATCATACTGGGGGTATTATACATAGTGTATTATACAGAGTGTATCATACTGGGGGTATTATACATAGTGTATTATACAGAGTGTATCATACTGGGGGTATTATACATAGTGTATTATACAGAGTGTATCATACTGGGGGTATTATACATAGTGTATCATACAGAGTGTATCATACAGAGTGTATCATACTGGGGGTATTATACATAGTGTATTATACATAGTGTATCATACAGAGTGTATCATACAGAGTGTATCATACAGAGTGTATCATACAGAGTGTGTCATACAGAGTGTGTCATGTAAATGCATAAAGAGTGCTACACAGAGAACACGTCATACACAAAGCTTCATACGATACATTCTTTTATGGAATCAGGAAACAGAAGCCGTAAATAAAAATCATCGTAACTGCGATGCGGGCCGTGTGCAGATCGGTTCATTCAGAATCGTTCTGAATCGTTTTTTTCCTTCTGAATAACGGAAACTGGGTCAATGCACTGAAAACTCTGGACCCATTCATGCAGAATTACATTTTTGGGGGGAAAAAAAAGAACGAAATGGCAAAGAAAGCCTTTCCTCCCAATTTACCCTTTGAAAGTCATTAAAGCGCCTCTTTCAACCAAACAGTGGACACCGAGGGGCACCTGCGAGACCGTGCGTGTGTTTACGCCCGGATGTTTTCACTTCATTTCAGACGGGGCTTTACCCACGAGGCCCCGGGGCTTACACACGACGTCAAACAAACCACAGTCGTACCGCGAACTCCCTGACCAAGAAAAAAGACTTTAAAACCCAAATAAATACTCTTCATGCTTTTAAAGCCGCCACAATAAAAATAATAAAAGTCAGCCCGTTAAGCCGAAACGTTTAGACATAAACGTTTCGTCACGGCTGATCGCACATTCAACACGGAGGGCGGCGTTGGCATGGGGATCCCATCGAACAGGAACATTTAAGAAGAAGAAGGTTATCACAAGAAAGGCACGTCATAAAGTCAGACCTGTACAGCCGGCGCTCGGGTTCAGTGCATCGGAACATCCAACCGTGACGGGTGACGCGGTTCTCCATCGTCCAGCGAGCTAAGAGAGCCCCCCCCCTCCCCCCGAGGCAATAAATCAGTCAATGGGCAGCGACGGTGAAGGAGTCAACCAAAATCAAGGTCCCTTCATCTGAACCTCCTCAAGAGTTCAGACCGAGAGTTCAGCGTTGACGTCTCCAACGCGAGTCCTTCAGTTCGTTAATTATAAACGAGGTTCTATGGCTTTACAATGTCATTCAATGGTCGGAAACCGAAGCAACGGAGCGAACTTGATGGGAAATGGTGTCCGTGTGGCCAAAAGTATGCGTGCACCACCACGAGCTCGTCCTTCTTTGCATTTCTTCCATCCAGCCGTCCATTATCTTCTGCTTTATCCTTTACTAGAGTCGCGGGTTGGTGTGTTGGTGGGTGGCTGGGTGGGCGGGGTTGGGGGTTCCCCATGCCCATCCAGGGGAGAGCGTTTCGGGCGCTGGGCAGATACACCCAGGACAGGACGCCAATCTATCGCTGGGTACGCACTCACTCACACACACACTCTATATGGGGCAACTTGGAGAACTCCATTGACCTTAATCCATGTTTTTGGGACCCGGAGGAAACCCCTGCATTTGAACCCGGGAATCCCCAACGGGAATCCCCAGAGAACATGCTAAACCACTAAGCCATTTCTAACAACCCCCACTCATTTGGTAAGGCTTCGCAGGATGTCTGGGCGGCAGGCCTCCCGGTGGCCGGCCATGAAAACGCCCACACCCTCTCGTTTGCATATTGGTTCTTGGGTGGAAATTAAGGAGGGGCCTTATTAATATATTAATAAATGGAGCGGGTTGGTCGACGGTTGGGTCTTCACATACTTTTGGCCTCATGTTTATACCCGTCTCATTAACATAAATACAGATCTCGGGAATCGGAACGCCACGCTGGCGTCCAGGTCAGATCGGAGTGGCGCCCCCGGCCGTCCTTCGTCTGATTGTCAGTGATTCATGGCGCCGTCGTGTTCTCCATTAATCACGAGGGCGTGATGGACACGTCCTGCCTCCTGCTGGTGATCTCTCGTCCCTCTTCGGCGGCACCTCGTTTAAAAGGCGTGAAACAAACGAGGTTCCATAGATTCTGTTTTGTTTTCTGTACGACCCCCGAGAGACGAAGAGATCGGACAAAGAAAAACAAAAAAGAAGGAACATTGTTCTGTCCAGGGGTTCTGAAGGTTCCGAGTCTTATCGCCTGGGTTATCGTCGTCCGTTGAACGCTTCATCTCGAGGGACACTCCATCTCCCCTTATCAGCGCCTCGCCCCCCCCCCCCTCAGGCTCCACCCATCCATCCCTCATCTCCTTATCTGGCGTGCCCTCAAACCCCCGTCAATGTTACCAATGATGAAGAACAACCTCCAGAAATGGGTTCTCGTCTGAAAAAAAAAACGTCTTGAATTGTCCTCGTCGGAATGAGTAAGCGAGCCTGCAGGATGTAGGGAGGGTTCTTTTTTTTGGGACGTTTGATAATTCATGGTCAGTCCAGCGGGATCTCCCGCGTCCGCCGTGGGGCCTGCCCATCTATGGCTGCAATCGCTTTTTTAAAATTGTTTTAAGAGGATTTTCAGAGGTTCGTTTCGTCAACAGTGCGCTGGAATTGCGCGAGACGACCGATCCGTCTCTCAAGTTCTCGCCAGTCCCTTTGGTTTTGACTCCATCAGAAGGTGCAGATGATTTAATTGTCATTCAGTATAATTTAGATGCCTTAACGATGCGTACGGTCTGCACCTCTTAATCAAGTCTGTGAATACATCAGGACTTTGGTTCCAAGCCTCGTCACTGATCCCAGGCCTGGCTGACGGTCACGCCGATGGGGCTGATCTTCTCCAGGTCCTCCATCTGCAGTCCTTTCTGACCGGCCACGCCTTTGCTCTCGGCGGCCACCTCGGAGCGCCCGTCGTCCATGCTGACCGAGCTGCTGAGCCTCTTCTGCTGCTCGTTGGCGTTCCTCCTGCAGGCCCTCAGGTTGCCGTCGGTGTACACCCGGTTCCTGGTGCCGAAAGGCAGCGGGTTGGGGCTGACCGCCATCTCCCGTATGTCGTCCCGGCCCGACCGGCGCGCCCGCCTGTTCCCGAGCGCCATCAGCGCGCAGCAGCAGCAGCGGCGGCACGAGCGTGTCCGGAACACCGCCTGGAAACCCCGCTTGAAGTTCTCGTTGTAGTAGCCGTAAATGATGGGGTTGACGCTGGAGTTGGAGAAGGCCAGCCAGTGGGCGAACGGAAAGACGTACCCGGAGAGCAGCTCCAGCTCGTCCTTGCCCAGCCCGCCGTAGTCCGTCAGGAGCATGAGCGTCCACAGGGGGAGCCAGGAGAGCATGAACAGGAGGGCCACCATGATCAGCATCTTGATCACCTTGATCTTCTTGTGCGAGATGAGCGGCCGGGCGTCCTGCTGGGCGCCCCCGGTGTCCTGCTGGTCGTTGCCGGAAATGACGGAGGTGGTGTAGAGCTTGATGCCGATGCGGCCGTACATCAGCGTGATGAGCGTGAGCGGGACCAGGTAGATGTGGGCGAACAGCACAGTGGTGTACACCTTCCTCATCTGCGGGTCGGCCCAGTCCTCGAAGCAGGACAGCAGGGGGTAGGTGCGGTTAAAATCCTGGTTGTCCACCATGTAGTGCTGTTTGACCTGCTCCACGGTCAGCATGGCCGCCGACGGGCACATGATCACCAGGGCCAGCACCCAGATCATCATGATGGTCACCTTGGCAACCAGCAGGGTGAGTTTGGGCTGGAACGGGAAGACGATGCAGCGGAACCTGGGGGAGGATCAAAAGCACTTATCAATGTTTCATCCTCTGCCGGATCAGACCCCAGGCACGTCTCTCGTTAACCCCCGCTTCTCCGGGTGCGTAGACCGTACCGCCGGATGTTTCGGGCGCTGGGCAGATAGCCCCAGGATAGGGCGCCAATCCATCACTGGACACACACTGTATAGGGGCAATTTAGAGCGGTCATTTCACCTTCAATCCATTGTTCTTGGACTGTGGGAGCAAACCGTGGAACCTGGAGAACCCCACCCAGACGCCGCCCAGGTATCCGGACCCGGAGAGCTACGAATGTCCTCCCTGTTCCCGCGTGGGTTTCCTCCGGGTGCACCGGTTTCCTCCCACAGTCTAAAATCCAAAAACGTGGATTCAAGGTAAAGTGAATGCTCTAAATTGCCCCATATAGAGTGTGACTGTGTGTGTCCAGCACACGAAACGTTCTCCCCTGGATGGGCATGGGACCCCCCCCCCCCGACCCGCCATCCCCAGTTGAGTTGTTACAGCTGGATAAGTTTGACGGGGAACCAACCTGGTTATCCAAAGGAAGGTCCTGAAAGCTCTCGTAGGCGTCGTAGCCCCTAACTGGAGGTGTTCATTATCTCCCCCACCCCCGTCACCCCCACCCCCACCCCCGTCAGGTTCCTTCAAAGGGAACTTTATTGATAGATCAGAACAAACCTGTCCACGGCGATGGCCACCAGCGTGAAGACGGACGCCGACACGGACATGCCCTGCACCAGGCCGCTCATCTTACACACGGTGCTGGGAAACGGCCACCCTGCAACACAAGACAGACGGGGTTTTCCCATCATGCACCGATGTGGATGGGTCATCAAGAACGACGCACTTCACTCCGGAGACTCGTTGCACTCAGCACTCCTGACGTATAATAATGAAGCGAGGCGGCGGATAGTTGGAGTCTGACTCACGGTTCCGGTCGACGTGGCGACACCGTGCGGCGACACCGAGCCGCGTCACCGAGCGACGACACCGAGCGGCGACACCGAGGGGCGACACCGAGCGGCGACACCGAGCGGCGACACCGAGCGGCGACACCGAGCGGCGACACCGAGCGGCGACACCGAGCGGCGACACCGAGCGGCGACACCGAGCGGCGACACCGAGCGGCGACACCGAGCGGCGACACCGAGC
>JAFMOD010000364.1:321208-333581 GCA_019802435.1 Corydoras maculifer
GCGTAATGCCAGAATAATCCCGTTTGAGTGACAGCCGAGCGAACGTCGCACGCAGCCACGCTCACGGAACTCATTAGGGTGGCGGGTTGTGCGCGGAAATGCCGAGCGCCACCTGCCACGACTTCTGGAGAGGAACAGAATGATTCGTTGGATCAATAGGAGGAAAAGCTGTTTATCTCTCGCGCTCAGAACCACGTTCCCTCAGATCCTAAAAGCCTCTCGTGATTCCAACCTGTCGGAACGACGATCGGAACCGTGCGCCGTCGTCTGGGAATGGCACGGGAGAACCTTACATTAATAAATTTAATAAAGCACACTGTGTTCTCCACCGAAGCTCAGCGCTGTAACTGCATTTCTCTCTCTAAACTGAGTCTGAAATTGATTTTAGGGGACGGGGGCGCGGAGCGGGGAACCCACGGAACACAGTGCAGGTAAACACAGCGGACAGGTGGGGGCGCCAACTGCAGGCAGGAATACATGTATGAGACGGAACAACAAATGGGCAACAAATACATTATTTTTTTAAACGTTAAGCAAATATGTCGCCATGGAGACAGAGAGACACGTGGAGGTGAGACAGGACCCGCAGGGGGACACGGCGTACGGATTGAAGGGGGGAGGAAGACATCGTGACGCGGGGGGGGTTTCCTTAAAAGGGGATAGGAGTTCCCACAATGAGGCAGACTGGTGGGAGGTTGGGTGGGCGAAGTCACTTTGACAGCGGGTGGAGGCGACGCCTACGCAGCTGGGATGTAGAAACATGTCCGTAACGGGGATCCAGGTTCGAATCCCGATCTGGCTGGAGTTTGCATGTCCTCCCCGTGTCCGTATGCATTATATATGTATCCATTTTGGTCAAGGACAGCACGGTGGTTCAGTGGTTTAGCATGTTCCCCTCTCAGCGCTGGTGATTCCCGGTGCAAATCCTGATCTGGGTGGAGTTTCCATGTTCTCTCCGTGTCCGCGTGGGTTTCCTCCGCGTTCTCTGGTTTACTCCCACAGTCCAAAAACATGGATCGAGGTCAATTGAAGGCCCTAAATTGCCCCATATAGAGTGTGCGTGTATGCCCAGCGATGGATTGGTGTCCCTTCCTGGGTGTGTCTGTGCCCCCCAAAACACCCCCCCCCTTCCCAGCGACCCTAGTAGAAGTCGTATGAACGAATAAGTGAATTATAAATTATTTTTCATCATATATTAATTAATTTATTAATTAAATAAGGAAATCAAACGAGGTTTTAAATTTGTTTTATATCGTCGTGGTTACGGTTGCCGAGCAGACGGCGCGCCGAGTGATCATTAGTATAGTATTTGAAAGGCTAATTATTCTCGTACGCTCTCATTAGCTATGTATTTAAAAACACATTCACCTGACGAGCGCTTTTCCGACGCGCCTCGCCACGCGCCGGCGGCGTGAGTGTCACGGAACCGCCGTCCACCGCGAAGGAGGAATGAAGGACGTCGGCCGTTTCACACGGTTTAATGGTGTGAGTCACCGTCTCCGGTGAGGACTTAAGGACAAGGCGTCAACCTATCACTGAGCACTCCATATAGGGGCAATTTAGAACAGCCGATTGACCTTGATCCATGTTTTTGGACTGTGGGAGGAAACCAGAGAACCCGGAGGAAACCCACGCGGACACGGGGAGGACATGGAGACTCCACCCAGATTGAGATTCGAACCGGGAATCCCTAACGCTGAGAGGAGAACATGCCAAACCACTAAGCCACCGTGCCGCCCCCCATATGTATTTTATATATATATATATATATTTATATGTATTAATTTTAGTCACAGTGGTTTAGCAGGTTCTCCTCTCGTGTCCCCAGATGAATGTGTATGAGGGGTATAGAGCGTCGAGGTTCTGTGCTCATGACCTTATGATGCACTCTGGGTCACGGTGGCTTAGTGTTTGGCATGTTCTCCTCTCAGCGCTAGGGATTTAGGTTCGAATCCCAACCTGGGTGGAGTTTCCATGACCTCCCCGTGTCCACGTGGGTTTCCTCCGGGTTCTCCGGTTTCCTCCCACAGTCCAAAAAACATGGATCAAGGTGAATTTGCCGTTCTAAATTGCCCCTAAATGGAGTTCCCAGTGATAGGTTGTTGATAGGCTCCCGAAACGTTCTCCCCTGGACGGGCATGGGGAACACCCCCTCACCCCCCTGGCGACCCCCGGATTACGGATTCCATACGGCGGCACTTCAGATCCATGTTTTTTGGACTGTGGGAGGAAACCGGAGAACCCGGAGGAAACCCACGCAGACACGGGGAGGACATGGAAACTCCACCCAGATGGGGATTCAAACCGGGAATCCCTAGTGCTGAGAGGAGAACATGCTAAAGCACTAAGCCACTGTGCCGCCCTGTATGTTCATTCATTCATTCATTCATTATCTTCTGCTTTATCCTCTATTAGGGTCGCGAGGGGGGGGGGGGGTTCCCCATGCCCATCCAGGGGAGAACGTTTCGGGCGCTGGGCAGATACACCCAGGACAGGGCGCCAACCTATCACTGGACACACTGTATGTTACTTCATGTCAACATTTGCGGGATTATTTGATCTTCGGAGCGTCATAAACGAATAACAAAGTTTTAATGGCGGAAATGGCATTAAAACGACCTGAACGACAAACTACACTTCACTTCAAAGTCGATCAAACTCGTGCTTTAACTCCACTTTGGGTGCCCAAAAAGCAAGGGCACTAAATAGGCCCCCTACGTAGTGTATTGATATGCGATTTGATACGTGACTCCCCTGCACCGCACCAACTTGTAGTTTTAACGGGGATTTAAATATTATAATAATTAATTAATTAATAATGGATTATATTAATCTCCTGTTTCATTAAACGATCGGGTTGATTAAACTCCTAAACTCTTTTTTTTTATTATTTTTTTTAGATTTTATTAGAAGTTCGTCGCTCACAGGCGCCTAACAAATCAGCCCCCCCCCTTACAGACCCAACATGGACCAGTCCGTTGCCATGGAAACGCGCGGAGCCTATATAAGCGCCGAGTCCCGCGCGAGCACGTGAGCCGACTCCTGGGCGTCGCGTCGGTAACACGCTGCATTTGCGATGGTTTACACAATTTCAGGTATTTTGTTCTCACGCTTTGACTTCACGCGACTCACAAAACCAGTTTAACGCTTTCCACCAACAATTTTACTAAATTAAATTAACTTTAATCCCCCCCCCGACTACCTGACGGTACCACGCCAAAGTGCTCAACATTCCGTCCACTCCAACGAAATCACGTTTTCTGTTAATTATATCGAGATTAATTAACAACAGACCACACATCAAATATGTACGTGTCTTTGCCGCTTTTATGAACCGTAGTGATGTAAATTGTTGTTTTTAATATTAAAACGATTGCAAACTGCTCCACGGAGAGCTGCGCAGTATCACGGTGTTACGTGCAGCTCCGTCGCGCCCTGTTCCTTTCAAATAAAAACCCGATTTCAACAATTTATTTAAAATTTAAGAGCGTTAATTAAATTTACCTTTATTTAGCTACTGATTTCGTGTCCTGCTTTAAGTAAACACCATTTTCTGAACTCTTCTAACGTTTACGGATTAAAACTTACGGTCCCTTAATAATAAAATAAAGCTGTTTTATTTACGTTTGCTTAAAAATGTAATTTAATACACAACGTAAAAATGTAAACACCAGCTTTATATTAACCTAGAGAAACGTATGTGAGCATGTTAGTGATTTTTAAAATTAAGATTGTTTGCTCTAAACTAAATAATAATAATAATAATAATAAACGATCCATTTTTAATTTAATTTACGTTTGTATTTTGTGTTGCAGCAGGAAGATGGCTGCATTTCTGCTTCTTCTTCGAATTAAGGTAATTTAATTTATTATAAATGCCTTTGTGTGTGTTAGAGAGAGAGAGTTGTATAATGAATATTAAAATAACAAACCGATACGCACTGAGATCAAACAATAAACCCGTATCTCGTTAAAGCAGCTTTCATGACGAGCCACGTCGGAAACAGTGTTTATTAAAAGTAAATATGTATGTAAATTAAATTTAGTTGTTTAGCCGCATGTCCACCCCATGCCCGTGTTTGGTACGAGGTTAAAGAACCACAGCCCATACGAAGCACGTCCAAGTTCCTTACCTCCACCGTAAGCAGTAAACAGTAGGTTGCCCCCTCGTTTAGGTTGCCCCCTCGTCTCCTCCGGAAAGCGGACTTTAAAAGTTGTCGTGTTGATAAAACCGTAGGTTGTAGTGTTCCGAACGCGCTCCCGTCCGCCGCGGGTGCCTCCCTGCGACTGGCGCGATGCCTCCGCTCGGAGTCCCTCTGATTCCATCGACCACTTTCTCTCTTCACCTCCTCTGCTCACGCCTCCCTGTGCTCCTCTGCACCCCCACCCTCGCCGTCGTTCCCACGTCTCGCTCGCTCGCTCAGCCGTTCGCATCGGCTTCCTGCCCCGAGGGTTTGAGAATTAAACGCGACGGCCGTGCGCGCCAGGAACGCCGCAGGTCTGCTTTGCTTAGTGACGTCATCACCACCGCACGGCGTTTGGTAAACGGCACGGCGGGGTTGCCCCACGTGAGATTGTTGACGTTTTTATTTTGAGGGGGTTACGTATTAAAGGTATTAATGTGGGGCAGCACAGTGGCTTAGTGGTTGGCACGTTCTCCTCTCAGCGCTGGGGATTCCCGGTTCGAATCCCCATCTGGGTGGAGTTTCCATGTCCTCCCCGTGTCCACATGGGTTTCCTCCGGGTTCTCCGGTTTCCTCCCACAGTCCAAAAACATGGATCAAGGTCAATTGAGTTATCCAAATTGCCCCATATAGTGTGTTTGTGTGAGTGAGTGCGTGTCCAGCGACAGATTGGCGTCCTGTCCTGGGTGGGCAGGACAAAGTTTATCCCCTGATGGCAGCAGCTTGCCCCGTGGCAGAAAGAACCCATCCGGAGGGCAAATGTACCATGCCAATGGGTTGTACCACAGCATGACTGGAGTTTGCATGTTCTCCCTGTGTCTGTGTGTGTTCTCCTGGTTCTCCAGTTTTCTCTCACACTCCAAAAACATGGGTTCAAGGTAATTTGAATGCGCTATATTGCCCCTATATAGAGTTTTCGTTCCGTCCACAGTCCAAAAACTTGGGTTCAACATAATTTGATGGCTTTAGTTTGCCCCTATATAGTGTGTACATTCTGTCCATTGTCCAAAAACATGGGTTCAAGGTAATTTGATGGCTTTAAATTGCCCCTATATAGTGTGTACGTTCTGTCCACTGTCCAGAAACGTGGGTTTAAGGTAATTTGATGGCTTTAAATTGCCCCTATATAGTGTGTACATTCTGTCCACCGTCCAAAAACATAGGTTTAAGGTAATTTGATGGCTTTAAATTGCCCCTATATAGTGTGTACGTTCTGTCCACTGTCCAAAAACATGGGTTGAAGGTAATTTGACGGCTTTAAATTGCCCCTATATAGTGTGTACGTTTTGTCTACTGTCCAAAAACATGGGTTCAAGGTAATTTAACGGCTTTAAATTGCCCCCATATAGTGTGTATGTTCCTTCCACAGTCCAAAAACGCGAGTTCAAGGTAATTTGTCTGTTCTTTATTGCCCCTATACAGTGTGTGAGAGTGAGTCTGGGCTCAGTGATGGATGGGTGTCCCATCCTGGGTCTTGAGCATCAATGGAATGTGGCTCTGTTCTGACGAGGCTGTTCAAACCATCTGTATGATTGGTGTAGTTGTTGGACCACACGCATTCCTTCAGAACCATGTTGAGATGTTGTTGGTTCTGAGGACCCAAGGAGGTCAGGCACGGCACCGGAGCGGCGTCTCTTATAAATAGCTGTTTAGAAATCCTAAGTGTCTAGATTTTTAATCAAGTCCGCCGTTCAGCCCGACTCCTGAGTGATGACGATCATCCCGCTTTGTCTGTGATTGAATAAATCATCACTCTTATTGAAGGCGTCGTTCTCAGGGAGCCTGCGTTTGTGCCGAGAATATAATATTTTAAAGAGGGCTCATCTCGAGCGATCGCAAACAAGCCGCCGCACCACCACCACCACCAAAATCTCTCATTTTTTTCTGTCACGGTAGCCTTGCTTTTTTTTTTTTTTTTTTTTTTTTTATCCCCCATAGCCCTTCCACTTACTCTCTGTAAACGGCGGGTCACTTTTGCTTGCTTCTCACACAGAGGTCACTCCCTCATGCCCTCCGATATCTCCGAAAACGGCCACCAGTAATCATTAGGCGACTCTTGGCACGTCGACACACGACTCCGGGTCCGAGTCCTCTCGGGGTTTCACGATTTCAGCATGAACGATGCTCGGTTCGGAAACCCGACATCAGAACTCGTACGACTATTAACCATTATGATCCGGCCTCACATCGTATAAAGGGCGTGCAGAAGGAAGGTGCCGTATGATTGATCTGTTCCAGTTCTTCTGATGCCATGGCAACAGCTCAAATATATGAACGACTGCCAGAAAGGTACCTGCAGGATCGTTGCCCACTTAGGAATCCATACAGTAGCAAGCTGGGGCGCTCGAAAAAACACCGAACAGTCACGTGTGGGGGTTGTTTTATGTTACAGCAACGCTGACCCCTTCAAACTGGCGATGTCAAAAGAAGGAACGCCAAGGAAAATAATTTTAAAACGGTTGCGTTACCTATAGACTTGTTTTAAAAAGCCTAATTAAATTTACTTGATTATAATTAGCACGTAGGATTCGGTGGGCAATTTCCACGGCGGTCTTGGGGTAAAGAAAATAATTTTGGAGCGTCTAAGTGTTTAATGTCCCCTGTATTTAACCCAAAAAGTGGCTAATGGAGGTTAGGTTTGCCCGAGCCAAATTAGCTTCAGCCAACTTTCACAATGAGAGCTGATTAACGCCGTTATTTGAAGCTTTAACAGGAAATAACGGAGGGTTACATGAGCAAGCACTCGTTATTTGTGAGGTTAATTGTCTCCGAATGAAATTTTTTTCAAGGGCCCTTGGGGGAAAAAAAAAAAATAGAGCCAATTAACTTCCACATCGAGTGGGCGCCACGTCTCGGGATCAGAAACCGGCGGGAACAACGCGGCGCACAATTAACATCCACGTCTGAACTCGAAAAGTTTGGGTTTATTTGGTTCGCCTGCATTCTGCCACCTGGAGGTGAACGGGTTCCTCGCGCCGCGCGTCGGAGCCGAGTCGGTCGTACGGCAGGGACTCGACAGGCTGAGGTTCCCGGGTTCGAGTGACGTAGCGTTAAGGGTTTCAGACGAGTGCCGTCGCCGTGGAGATGTCAGGAACTGATTTGATTGGCTGTCGGTGGGTCTTTTAAGCTGGAGGACCATAAATATTTGGAAATTATTATTTTTATACAAATTTTATTAAAAAGAAAAAAATGATTTACATTTTTTAATTATTATGATTTTTTTTATTTGATTCATCGATTAATCGTAAAAAACAAATTGACCGATTAAGCGATTAGAAAAAAAAATCGGCCATGAACTGGTCAGCCGTGTGTGTGTGTGTATATATATATATATATATATATATATATATATATATATATATATATATATATATATATATATATATATATATATATATATATATATATATATATATATATAAAATGTGTGTGTATATATATATATATATATATATATATATATATATATAAAATGTGTGTGTGTGTATATATATATATATATATATATATATATATATATATATATATATAAAATGTGTGTGTATATATATATATATATATATATATATATATATATAAAATGTGTGTGTGTGTATATATATATATATATATATATATATATATATATATATATATATATATATATATATATATATATAAAATGTGTGTATTTGTGTGATTCTTTTTTTTTTTTTCCTCTTGTTCCTTTAATGTTATGGTCGATGTAAATGATAGCCTCTGCACTCCTGCGAAACGATTGGCCGATTACACAATTATGTAAATTGCAGGGTGTAGATCAAAGTGCACAGTGTGAATGTCTGTCTGGGTTCAATACCAACAATAGACCTTTAATTCAACGTAAACACCGGCTGTCGTCCCCCGCTCTGTGTGCAAGTGCAGATCCCTTAGAACCGTACGAGTTCCTGAATGATCTAGAACTCTGTCACACATTTTCATCCCAAATAAAGAAATAAACAATGAGCCGTGTTCCGTTAGCCACGCCGGCGTGTCGAGGTTCTGGACGTCAAAGGAAATGGGCGGCGTGTTGTAAACAGTGGACGTCGCGTGGTTTTGGTCATGATTCCGGTCCTGAAGGCGGATGCTGTTGCGTTGGAGAACAGCTGGAGGTTCTGACGTGTTGTTCAATCAGAGGAACTTCATCGGCGTGTCGGCGTCCTCAGCCGCGCGGATCAAAGACGACGGGACAGCGTGTCTCTGTTTAAAGAAATACGTAGGACAGGACAGAACCGGGGGACCGGACCGGCTCGCTGTACTGTACACATGCTCTGTGGTTCTACAGTTCCATTCTGTAGTCCCTCTCCTTCTCTGCCACACCTGTCTGTCTGCATCACGTGTCACCTGTCTGTCTCTCTGCATCACGTGTCACCTGTCTGTCTCTCTGCATCACGTGTCACCTGTCTGTCTCTCTGCATCACGTGTCACCTGTCTGTCTCTCTGCATCACCGGTCTCTGCGTTATGTCACCTGTCTGTCTCTCTGCATCACGTGTCACCTGTCTGTTTCTCTGCATCACTTGTTTTAGGCTTCAACTTATTTGTCTGGGTCTCCTGTCTCTGCATAAGTAGTCACCTGTCTCTGTCTCTCCATCACCCGTCTCTCTAGGTCACCTGTCCCTTTGCAGCACCTGTTTTTAGGTCTCACTTTGTCTGTCTCTAGGCGTCACCTGTCTTACCGCATCATGCCACCTGTATGTCTCACTGCATCTTGTCACCTGTATGTCTCACTGCATCTTGTCACCTGTATGTCTCACTGCATCTTGTCACCTGTATGTCTCACTGCATCTTGTCACCTGTATGTCTCACTGCATCTTGTCACCTGTATGTCTCACTGCATCTTGTGTCACCTGTATGTCTCACTGCATCTTGTGTCACCTGTATGTCTCACTGCATCTTGTCACCTGTATGTCTCACTGCATCTTGTGTCACCTGTATGTCTCACTGCATCTTGTGTCACCTGTATGTCTCACTGCATCTTGTCACCTGTATGTCTCACTGCATCTTGTCACCTGTATGTCTCACTGCATCATGTCACCTGTATGTCTCACTGCATCATGTGTCACCTGTCTGTCTCGCATGTCTCTCTTAGGCACGGTCTCTCTGTATCACAGGTCACTTGTCTGTCTGTGTCCCCCATCTCTCTGCATCGCGTGTCATCTGTGTCCCTGCATCACCCGTCTGTCTTGGGCATCTGTCTCTCAACGTCACCCGTCTCTCTGCATCACGTGTCACTTTTCTGTCTCTCTGCATCACATGTCCCTCTTAGACACCTGTCTCTCTGCATCACCCGTCTGTCTTGGGTATCTGTCTCTCTGTACCATCGGTCTGTCTCCCTGTGTCACCCGTCTCTCTGCATCACGTGTCACTATTCTGTCTCTCTGCATCACATGTCTTTCCTAGGCACCCGTCTTTCTGCTCAACGTCACCCCAACGTCCACGTAAGCGCACCACAGCGCGTCGTGTCGACAGCGAGGACATAACTGCAGGTCTCCCCCTGTAATTTCCACCTGGTAAAGAAGGTCTGACTCACTGCTCTGATTACTGCTGTCCTGTGAAAACCTTTTAGAGGGGACATTATTCTGCCTAACTAGTGCATTTCACTCCCTCAAGTGCACTTGGATGATCGGCTGTTGGCCCCTGGGCCGGCCCCTGCCACATTAAGCTTTATAGGTGCCCATTCGGAACCCGCCGTGAGCTCCGATCGACGCTGAGCGCAGCAGATGTAATCAGATGTGATTTTTTTAAGCTTTATTCAAAAACCGTTGCTCCGAAATCCTTCGATCTCAGCAGCTGGTGCACAAATAACGCCGTCCTCCCCGACAAAAGCCGTCCACATCTGTACGCTCACCACGGCCGCGGTCAGGGACCGATACCCACCCCTGATCCATGTTTTTGGGACTGTGGGAGGATTTGTGTCCATTTAGTCCTGGTTCAGGTTCCGAATCGCCTTTGGGAAGAATTTCGTCCTCATCCTCGCTGCGTTTGCCTTCAGGACCCGAAAACGCCGCGTTCTGGACCCCGAAAGCGCCGCCGCGTCCTGGACCCGCAGTGATAACATTCTACAATAAAAGCTTTTTATTATTTAGGTTTATTTTCATTCCTGTCGGTTTTCGGGAAGGGTTCATGCTCCAGCCCTAATTTAAACATCGTATTCCGCGCCGCTCCTTCGCTGAGACTTTGATGTCCCTTTGATGACTTATTAAAAGTTTGGAGCTGAACGTAATGATCGTCCGCAGAGTCTGAGGCAGTTGCTGGACCTCCTGGTTCTCATTGTCAAGGCTTTAAAAGCTACTTGCCATGTTTCTGTTGTTTTCACATTTCCTAATTACCCCCCTACAGGCCCGCTCTGACATCCGTAATGCCCCCGCATTCTCAATAACGAGGAATAACGCCCATGTACATGTCCACGGCGCCGCGCGGCCGGCTGAGTTCATGCGCCAGGAGTTTTATTTACACGAAAGAAAATGTCTTTCGCATTTCGGAAGCGGGATCGCGGCGTCCTGTGAAGTCCAGCACTCAGAAGTGAGCCCTCCTCATCCAATGTGGCAGGAACGCCCCGTCCCCGCTTTGTTAAAGGTGAGCGAGGCTTCAGAAGTGGTTAAATGGGTCGAACCTGCGACGGCGTGGCGTTTTGGAACATTTGGTACAACGTTGGACCGTTTTCAGAGCCGGATGAAGAGTCGCTGTCCTATCCCTGCACTTTACCTTCAGGACCTGATCTCAGGTCAGGCACCTTTAGTTGGACTAATAGTCTCAGGTTCTATATGTCCTATAAAGGTTCTCCAACGTTTCAGACCACGTGCCACCCATCATCCAAACCAAAACTTACAACTACAGAAAGTCATATGGCAAATGTCAATAAAGTGTGTGTGTAATAAAGCAATATGCCACTAGAGGGTGTTTCATTCTGAATAAATCACATAAAGTGGTGTTATATACAGTTTCATGTCTTTCCTGTGATTTTAATTGTTAAATACGGGTCACGTGATCGTCACATATTCTGTACATGCCGCTCAAGGAGGATGAGTCCGCCACTGAGCCTTGGTCCTCACAAGGTTTCCTCCTTAAAATAATAACATGCGTTTTTTGTTGCCGCTGTCGCTCAGCTTGCTCGTTGGGGCTTCAGGAAAAAAAATATTTTATGTACATAGTGTTACAGATGTAAAGATTGTGTTTTTGTACACGCTATGCTCAACCCACTTCTGGGTCATGACCCACCAGTTGAGAATCGCTGCATTGTAGCATCCATAATGTTCACATACACACACACACATTCCAAGGGATCAATAAAGTTTTTATCTTATCTTACACACACATACACACAAACATACACTCTCACACACACATACACAAATGGATACATACACTTAAACATACATACTCCATCAACAGCTCTTCGTTTTTTAAACAATCGGTGTTCTGTATGTATTTATTCACGCATGCATACATACATGTATACATACACACACGTACACTCCTACATACATACATATACACACACATGCACTCACATACACAACACATACATACTCTCACATGTACATACATACACTCACACACACATACATGCATACATACATACACTCACACACGTACACTCATACATACACATACATAAATACATACATATACACACACACACATACATACACTCAAACGTACATACATACACTCATACATACATACATATACTCACATACACACACACACACACACACATACATATACTCACACACATACATACACACACACATACATACATACACTCACACACATACATACACTCACATACATACATATACTCACATACACACACACACACACACACACATACATACATACACACACACATACATACATATACTCACACACATACATACACTCATACATACATACACTCACACACATACACATACATACATACGTTCATACACTCACACATACATACTCAAATGTACATACATACACTCACACATACATACATACATACACTCACATACATACATACACTCACACATACATACATATACACACACACATACTTACACTCACACACACATACATATACACACACACATACTTACACTCACACACACACATACATACATACACTCTCATACATACTCACACATACATACATTCATACACTCACATACATACTTACACTCACACA
>JAFMOD010000365.1:0-7500 GCA_019802435.1 Corydoras maculifer
ACCCCTGGAGCAACGAGGGTCAAGGGTCTTGCTCAAGGACCCATATCGGTAACTATAGTGGACCTGGGATTTAAACCCACAACCTTCAGATTAATAGCCCAACACCTTAATCACTGAACTACCACACCATCTATTATATTTCAGATGTTTATGGGAGAGATGTGCAGGCAGATGTAACATGTAACTGAGTCCTCTGATGCACTCACTCATGGGCCGGTGGCGCAATGGATAACGCGTCTTACTACAGATCGGCAGATTCTAGGTTCGTCTCCTGGCAGGCTCGCTCATCTCATTTTTTTCTATAATTTAAAAATCGCTTTGGATAAAAATGTCTGCTAAATCTAAACACAATGCCATGTTTAACACATCTGGTTGATCACCTGAACCCAAACTATTTAAGAAAATATGTTGAATAATTACCAGAGTACAATGAATGAATGAATACATTTAACAACAAGGGTAAAGGGTCTTGCTAAAGGACCCACATTAGTTACTTTAGTGGACCTGGGATTTAAACCCACAACCTTCAGATTAATAGCCCAACACCTTAACCACTGAACTACCACACCATCTACTATCGTTTGGGTGTTTATGGAAGAGATGTGTTTTGAGTTGTTTCTTGAGATGTGATTCACCCACCATTTTGAACTAGTTGGTGTGTATTTTGGAAAGATACATTGACCGTAGGGCGGTATGGTGGTTTATTGGTTAGCACGTTTGCCTCTCAGCGCTAAAGATTCCTGGTTTGAATCCCAATTAGCACAATAGGTCATGTGCCATATCTCACCTGCATTTATATTTGCAGAGTCATTGACTAGATCACTTACATTTCTTAGGCTTCGGCCTTTGTCAAAAGTGACAAAGTGTATAGTGATCAACAGTCATGATTTTATGATATGAATATAATGATGGGGCGGCACGGTGGCTTAGTGGTTAGCACGTTCGCCTCTCAGCGCTAGGGATTCCCGGTTCGAATCCCCATCTGGGTGGAGTTTCCATGTTCTTCCCGTGTCTGCGTGGGTTTCCTCCGGGTTTCCTCCCACAGTCCCAAAACATGGATCAAGTTAATTGAATTCTCAAAATTGCCCCATATAGAGTGTGTCTGTGTGAGTGAGTGTGTGCCCAGCGATGGATTGGCGCCCTGTCCTGGGTCTATCTGCCCAGCGCCCGAGACGTTCTCCCCTGGATGGGCATGGGGAACCCCACCGCAACCCTAATAGAGGATAAGCGGGATGAATGAATATAATGATAACATGCATAGTGATAAATTGGTGTAACTCATTTAAGAGGATAATTAATAGCAGTGTGGAGTTTAGTTTAGTGAGGTCATTGATCCTATGAGGAAATGGGTGTCAATTATGACCTCTACTTAAAGAAGAAGAGGTACAAATTTTGTACCTCCTGGTTTGAGTTCTTGCTCAGTAAATAAAATTAGACATTTCCAGATATTTTACCGAAAGGGGAAAAAAACTTTGAAGTTAACTGGAAAGGAAAACATATAAAGACGTGCAGAAAATAATTGGCTGCTTGCTCAAATGATCCCAAAACTAAACCCGAAACAGGGTACAGTGGAAGGAAATAATTACTATTATCCACGTACATCATAAAACAAGATTATCCAATAATCAAATCCAGGAAAATCAAAGATCTTCAGTTACCTGTGAGTCCTACAAAAATCCGAATACACCTATGTGAAGACGAACTATTTGCAAGAATTTAAAACAATAACAAATTACAATAAAATATATGTTTTTATAGTAGTCAAATTTAACCAATTTAAATTGTCCATATTTATGGAATAAACTTTACTATGAATTTTAACAGTGCTGATTTTTCTTGGGTCTGAAAGTCCGTTATTTGGATTTAATATTCATTACTGCCATTAAACTTTATCTCACCCCAATTGGCTAACTATGAATTTGGATTTGCACTGTGATTCTATACAAAAAGTAAATTATTGTCAATTATCGGGTCATTTATAGGTGTAAATAAATTATTCTGTGGGGTTACCAATCTTTGCAGGATTTCTTATTCTTTTTTAATGAAGATGTGCAAAGAAAATATGCAACAGAAATTTAGTTTTATTATGTTTTTCCTTTAAGTAATAAATATTTGTTAAATTATTTTATGTGCTACTTAAACCCTTGCAATGTTTATAGAAATGCATGCAAATTTGATCTCCTTGTGTCCACATTGGTTTTCTCCGGGTTCTCTGGTTTCCTCCGCAGTCCAAAAACATGGATTCAAGGTGAATTGCCTGCTCTAAGTCACCCCTATATTAATTGCCCCTATATAGTGTGTTTGTGTGTCTATGTTTGAGTGAGTGTTTGCGCAGCGATGGATTGGTGCCCTGTCCTGGAAGTATCTCCCCAGCACCTGAAACATTCTCCCCTGGATGGGCATCAGGGACCCCCCTCCCATGTGACCCTAGTTAGTAGCATCATATTAAGATGAAGATAATGAGATTAAATATTAACATACAAATGCAGTTGTAGCATTTGTGTGATTAGCATTTTCTCTTCACGCTTGCATGGATTTCCTCTGAGACTCCTGCTTGCTTTCACGATTCAAAGTGATGACAGAAGGTTAAATATAAATACAAATTTACCCTGAATGTGTGCATGAACATATTCTTATCCTTATTACACTAAAGATCTGCCTAAGCCATGGGACAGTCTTCAGAATATCCATTTACATTTAGCAGATGCTTTTATACACAGCAACTTACAAATGAGAACAAAACCCTCAATCTTAATTAGGATTAGCATAATAAGATATAGTTATTACTCAACATGTTTATAAATATGACAAATGCAAAATGTAAACAAGTAAAAACTTAAATTAATTATATTAATATATAGCAATGTTGATATCCATTTATATACATTTTGCATAAATGTTACTGAGGCTACACATGGCCTGAAATTAATTTCAGTACTACAGTAATGCTGTTGTTTATGTATGTAAATTTGTAAGTGGTGCACACAACATACAACAAACTTGACAGCAAGTGGGTTTCTTCAGAAGTTTTAAAGGCAAGCAAAATACATTCAGTACAGGGTTTGATTGAAGTTTTTTTTTCTTTCTTTTTTTGGTGCAGGAGAGTAAAAGTAACATACAGGCTGGAGGAATTCTGTTCTCTACATGTGTATGTACACTTACTTAATTTCCAATTTTCTATGACTATTAGATAATGCTAACTACTATAATACATACAAAATAATTAAAGGCAATTTAATCATAAGTCCAGCTTTGTCAAACTTTGAACTCAAGATTTAATATATACACCAGGTGCTGATGTCAATAACAATCATAGTCTTCATAAAGGGATTTGCATCAGTTCTGAAGCACAGGACTGTTCTCAACTTTCTTTTTTTATAATCAGTATACTCAGAGTGTTTGATCAGAGGATCCCAATTTAACTTTGTTTAAGCACATACAGTCTTCTGAAAAGGTTTGTCACCAAACTTATATTAATTTATGGTTTTAAAAGTGAAATTAAATCTTCATTCTTTCATGTACACTTACTATGAAAATACAAAATTTAACAGAGGACAAAAATGTGGCTTGTATGATCCATCCATACATCCATTACCTTCCGCTTTTAATCCTCCACTAGAGTTGTGGGGGGAGGGGGGGCATGCCCATCCAGGGGTGAACATTTGGGGCGCTGGGCAGATACACCCAGCACAGGGCACCAATCTATCACTTGGCACACACACACTCACCCAGACACACGCAAACACACTTTGTATGGGGCAATTTGGAGAATTCAGCTGACCTTGATCCATGTTTTTGGACTGTGGGAGGGAACCGGAGTACCCGGAGGAAACCCACGCAGGCACGGGGAGAACATGAAAACTTCACTCAGATTGGGATTCGAACCGGGAATCCCTAGTGCTGAGAGGCACTAATCAGTAAGCCACTGTGCTGCCCGGCTTGTATGATAATAATGGTATTTATTGATAAAGATTTTTACACCATTATGTGATTCAAATACAAAGCAATGTATTAGTCAGTTTGACTTTTGACATTTAGAAATTTCATTTTTCTATTCATTTTCTAATCAACGTAAAAGAAGTGGAGCTGGAGCATACTTCAAAACTTCTAAACACCCTAAATAGAGGCAATCTAGTATCTACAGTTATTTACATTATAATCTTTAAACTATAGTGGCACGGTGGCTTATTGGTTAGCATGTTCGCCTCTTAGTGCTAGGGATCCTTGTTTGAATCCCATTCCAGGTTTCCGAGTTCTTCGCATGTGTGCGTAGGTTTACTCCAGGTTCACAGATTTCCTCCCACAGTCCAAAAAACATGGATTCAAGGTAAATTGAATGCTCTAAAATGCCTCATATAGTGTGTGTTTGTCTGTGTGAGTAAGTGTGCCCAGCGATAGATTGGTGCACTGTCCTGGGTGTATCTGCCCAGCGCCCAAAACGTTCTCCCCTTAATGTGCATGGGGAACCCCCCCTTGCTACCATAGTACAGGATTAAGTGGAAGATAATGAATTAATTAATTAACGTCTTTAGACAATAGGAGGTAGCCACAGCTCCCGGAGGAAAAAATGTCAAGATAGGTTGAGCTGTTCAAACTTTTACATAAGACTGTATTATGTGACAATGTATTTAAATAATAATGTGGTGTAAATAACAGGAGTCAATATGATTTTTCGGAACAGCTTAAGCAGTATTTTGTAATCTTATATGTAGGAAAAATGCTGGCCTAATTAAAACAGCAATTTAAGTATAGTTGCTCACCATGTGCACCACTTTCTGGCTAGAATGTACCATTTTCCTTTGGTCATTTTCTGTTGATTCATTATTTGAATAAAAATGACAGTCATTATAGTGCTTTAATGTTTTCCCAAGAAACTAGCCCTCATGTTATTTAACACTGCACCTTTATGTTATATCAGAACATGAGGTCAACATGTATTTGCAAATCTGTAACATACTACAAATGATAACATAATGACAGCTGGGATCCTCTAATCTGAAAAGTAAAAAAAATCAGCTAAAGTTATGCTGATTGCTTTTAAATACCAGCCCCTAATGCAAGTGATTTGTTTCTTTCAGAACAACTTGTTAGTTCACATATTAATAGACAAGTTGCAAATTTCTTAAAAACTGAATCAGTTCTAACCATGAATCTACCAAAATGATTCATTTCCACTACAGACTGAAGCATGAACAATCTGGTTGACCTGAAACCGTAAGAGTGGTTTGTTACTGTAAGTGATCAATATTACATCACAGTATCTAGATGACACTCTGTGTTGTCAGTCGAATAAAGACAAATTTACATTGTTCAGTTTACTTAAGATAAATCATGTCACTCATGTTAGTCATAATGCCCATTAGTTATTTTTAATGGACATGGGTATATGGTAGGGGGTATCAGTCTCTTCCACTGTGTCCTGCTGGGCAGAAATGTCCCCAGTCACAATCACTTCCTCTAGTTCATTAAGCCGTTATGAAGACTCATTAAAATCAATCCCAAAGGAACTCCTCAAAAACAGTGAGACTTTGCTGTTGTGTAAAAATATACATATCCCCATTAGTAATGAAGTTTTCAATGAAGACCGTCTCCTCACACTCAACACCAAAACAAATTAAAAAAATGTTAACAATCAATCTCAGAATCTAAACTGTCGTGTTTTAGCCCCGGATTTCACACTGGATTTCATTAAAACGCAAACAAAAAGCAGCATATACTATAAACAAAACTGTAAATGTTCTTATAAGAAAATAAATGATAGATGTGCACTGATTGTGTTTGTTAGATCCCAAACATTAGTGCTTTTTAGATACCACACTGGCCTCATTTTGGAACATTGGTTAAAATGTTTCTTTCACTTAAAAAGAGATTGGTAGTTTTTCTCCAAGTCGGGACCTAATTGACATTGGTATTGACTATCATCTACAACTAATCACGTTCTACACCACACTGTCCAATTGCACTATTCCCATCACTACACACTGCCATATTCTATATTTTTTCTTTCATCTATATGTTTACTTATATATTATTTTTCTTGTTTCCATATTTATTTTTTCATATTTCTATTTTAGTGTTTGCTGTTTAACTTAATTTGTGCACCATGAAAAAGCTACTGGTTGCCCTGAATTTCCCATTGGAATCAATAAAGCATCCATCTATCTATCTAAAGCATTAAATGGGTTTTTACATTTTTTATATCCAATTTTACTAAAATATTATAAAAACAAAAGCTTTTACATTTATATCCTATTTTGCATACATTTCATATCCACTATAAACATGCTGGACATATTGCCACTCTATTAGAGTGCAGACATTTAGGCGCACATTCACACTTTGTTTTTTTGGACTCTGGGGAGGACTTGTGCACCCTGTCTGGGAATAGAACCAAGCACCTTGGCGGTGTGAAGTAAGAGTGATAACTACTGTACTACTGTGCTGCCCTGGCTCCTGGAAGAAAACTGCAAACCAAAGCTCTGGCCTTTTCCTTAATGGATCTCATTATAAATCCCTTGGAACCATATAAAGAAATATGCCAGTTCTCTAGCTTTGTTTTATTATAAAATAAACCAAATGTAGCAGACTACATAAGGACTAGTGTTCATTTAAAATGAAACATTCTACTAAAAATCTAAATTGTTAAAATCTATATTTATGTCATACAAAACCTGGTATGCTACTGGAAACTATAAAATAAGTCCAGGAGCACCCATTTGTGGTGTTAGCCAATAGCCAATATTGTATTAATAAGCTAACCAGCGTTTGGGACACATTCACTGCCAACTTCACCATGGCAGTGAGTTAACTGGCACTAATTTAATGCAGTGTTTTCATTGATGATTACAGACATCAACAGTTTATTGTCATGACTAGAGATTTCATTAAAGTTCCTACTAATAGTAATACTGGCATTCTAAAGCACACACTCAGATACACATGTGCACATATAGAATTCTAAGAGGATTTTTTTTTTTTTTTAAAGGGACATGCGAGTCAGGGTAAGCTAAAAAAAACAAATAGCAGAGCCTTGTCTGCTGAAAATAACTGATTTAGTAAACACACACACACACACACACACACACACACACACACACAGCTTTGGACTTATATCTTTGATTGTCCCTTACTTGTCTCAACCCTCCTGGACTGCATTGTATGAATGACTAAGAAGGTTTATCAGGTAACAAAACGCATACATTTTTAGATGTGCTTCTGGCTTACTATTCAAAAACAAACGATAAAGAGACTGGTGTATCCACAAGAACACACTTCACAAAAATAAAAATAATTTAAAGCAATTAAAGACTGTTAAACAAATAAAATACATTGTTATAATTTAACATTGTATAAAGTCAGACCAAACATCTATGAGTGATCTCTTTAAATTGTGAATTCTTCTATTGTTTTTCTATAATGCCACATAATGTTTATTTGCCTTCTTCTTCAACCACTAAATTTATCTAAGCAAAAAAAGCCAATTTCACACTGTTTGAAGAA
>JAFMOD010000365.1:12500-41883 GCA_019802435.1 Corydoras maculifer
CTGTCTACGGCCTTCTTCACTGTGCACACGCTCTTTGAGCCACTGATAACCCTGATACACACACACACACACACACACACACACACACACACACAGAACAAGAGCCTGAGACACAGTGTTTCTTTAGTGTTTTCTAGATTTGTTGTTCTGATGGAATAGCAGAGTGACACTATGCTACTACTACTTCAATTTAATACTGAGAACATTAAGTTCCCATCAACCAGAGAAACACACAGTACATATGGAGAGAATGAAGACAAAGAGGAAAAACAAGAAGCAATCTGACTCACTTTCATAGCAGCTCTTGAACATTCTGGCACTCCATCACTGTATTTTCCTGTTATCAAACCACATGCCAACGGTGACCATGTCATTGCCCCCACACCTAATAGAGAGAAATAAGTAACAAATACCTGATGTTCCTTCACAATCTAATTTATTGTGCATATGTTAGAAGATAGATAAAGGAAAAACAAAAATACAATTAAGAAAATAGAATACACAATTGAAATATATATATGTACAATATATATATTGTATGTGGTTTTACAGATAAAGATAATAAAACATCTGGTCCTTGAAGGTCTTAAATTAAGTAAACACAACCTCAGATGATAGCAACACATTACAGTTTAAAAAATAAAAAACACTTACAAAATATATGCATTAAAAGTATACCACTGACTAAGTAGAATCAGTAGTTGATCCCTCTTTAGTACAAATAATTATTTTCTGTATGATTTAACCCATTGTTCTGAGGAATTGTTTTTACTCACATTTATGAAATTTTTTATGATTGCAACCATAGTAGAGTATTAAGCAGAAGATAATGAATAAATGTTTTTTTTATATTTGTTAAGTTTACTCATTCATTTAAATCTGATTTCAAAGGACCAAAGATGTATCTAAATTTGTAATCTTTACTCATACTTAAGCTTTTTTTCCCCTTTTAATTAAGTAATTAGCATTTAGTATATGTTTTCCATACTAACCAATTTTATGGTAGAGCTCAGGCAGCTGCACTTCCACTTTGTCTCTCTGAAAATAGTGATATTCCGCCTGCTCACACACTGGGGGAATCAGATTAAACTGGCGTGCCACTGAGTATGCCTCCTAGTGGGGAAAAAAGACAGTAAATGAATGGTTACATTCAAGTACATCACATGGAAAAAGAGGAATATAATTATTCCAAAATTTTAAATATGAATCTATTCATGAATATGGTTAATTTATTAATTTATTTAGGAGTGCATAAAAGACTACCATGATTTCCATTGCACTCCATCGAGATGTTCCCCAGTACATGGCCATGCCCTGGTTTATCACAAATGTCATTGCCCGAACCACCTCTGAAATACACATAACTTTTTAATGAAATTAATGTCAAAATGTAGTATTTGGTTGGTGAATTATTTTCTTTCCAGAAGTGTCAGTGAGGTGTTTAAATGAAACTACAGCAGAACTGCTGCACTAAAACCCCCACACTGCATCAGTGTCACTGCAGAATTATAAACAATAAACAAAACACCACCCAAATGATACCTGTGATGCTCCTGACCAATACATTATTTACATTTGATTGTTAAGCAGACACTTTTATCCAAAGCAACTTATAAAGCAAACTCTGGATTCAATAGCATTATGATTAAAATAGTGACAAATGATTCGAAATAAATGGTTCAAGATTTTAATTGTACAACTCTCCAAAAAAAGTCCACATCAAACGTTATGCATATTTACAATAATAGCATTAATAATTCTCACCTTCCATAGGACTGTTTACATCATTTCTATTTGCAAATACAATGTCCACATATTCCAACTGCAGTCTGGATAAAGAACCTCGAAGACCTGAACAAAACAAATATTATACTTATCATTTATTATACCTTTAGATGATTATAAGATAATTCATGATATAATAAATAATATATATATATATATATATATATATATATATATATATATATATATATATTTATATTTATTCTAAAAGTTGTAATGCTTCTTTTTTGTTTAATAGGTCGTATAATGTTGTATTGTGATTTTTATGAATTTTGAAAGTTATTTGTATTGCACAGATTAAAATATTGTATTTAGATTTGGAACCAAATTCTGACCTAATCCACTTTTATTGAAATATACTTATGCTTAAATGTTTGCTTCGAGTTCTAATAATAGTTAAAGAAAATCAAATCTAACATATAAGAGGAATATTCATTCATTCATTATCTTCTGCTTTTATCCTCTATTAGGGTCACGGTGGGGTTCCCCATGCCCATACAGGGGAGAACGTTTCGGGCGCTGGGCAGATACACACAGGACAGGGCTTCAACCTATCGCTGGGCACACACTCAGTCACACAAACACACTCTATATGGGGCAATTTGGAGAACTCAATTGACTTGATCCCTGCTTTTGGAGAGTGCGAAGAAACCAGAGAACCCAGAGGAAACCCACACGGACACGGGGAGAACATGGAAACTCAACCCAGATGGGGATTCGAACCGGGAATCCCTAGCACTGAGAGGCAAACGTGCTAACCACTTAGCCACCGTGCCACCATAAGAGGAATATATTACACATTTATTCAGGGATATTAGCCCATAATTTTGAGATGGTTTTGTATTCCTCTTTTCCAGCATAATTAACATTAACTCTTTTATTTAGGTCCAATAAAATCTTTGTATTGCATACCATAATACACTTCTGCAACCGGGGATCGCGACCCCCAGTCCCACGCCTCCGGCCACCACCCGATCCACACTGCACCGAACCCCAATTACTACTAATGGGTGGTGAGCCCATTTGAAATAAAAACCCGGGTGTGGGAGGACTTCGGTGAGACTTTGGAAAGTGACTTTCGGTCGGCTCCTAGAAGATTCTGGCAAACTGTCAGACGACTCAGGAGGGGAAAGCAGTATGCCACCAACACAGTTTATAGTGGAGGGGGTGCACTGTTGACTTCGACTGGGGACGTCATTAGGTGGTGGAAGGAATACTTCATGGACCTTCTCAATCCCACCAATATGCCTTCCGGAGAGGAGGCAGAGTCAGAGGACCCGGGAGGAGGCTTGTCCATCACTGTGGCCCAAGTCGCTAAGGTAGTCAGAGGGCTCCTTGGTGGCAGGACTTCTGGGGTGGATGAGATCCGCCCGGAATTCCTCAAAGCTCTGAATGTTGTGGGGCAGTCTTGGCTGACTCGCCTTTTCAACATTGCATGGTCATTGGGGGCAGTGCCTCTGGACTGGCAGACGGGGTGGTGGTGCCTCTTTTCAAAAAGGGGGACAGGAGGGTGTGTTCCAATTACAGGGGAATTACACTCCTCAGCCTCCCCGGCAAAGTCTATGCAGGGGTACTAGAGAAGAGAGTCCGACTTATAGTCGAACCATGGATTCAGGAGGAGCAGTGTGGTTTTCGTCCTGGTCGTGGAACACTGGACCAGCTCTTCACTCTCCAGGATCCTCGAGCGTTCATGGGAGTTTGCCCAACCAGTCTAAATTTGCTTTGTAGATCTGGAGAAGGCTTTCGACTGTGTCCCTCTGGGTATTTTGTGGGAGGTGCTTCGTGAGTATGGGGTATATGGATCCTTACTACGGCCCATTCAGTCCCTGTATTTGCGGAGCAGGAGCTTGGTTCGCATGGCCGGCAGTAAGTCGGACTTGTTTCCAGTGAGGGTTGGACTCCGTCAGGGCTGTCCTTTGTCACCGGTTCTGTTCATAATTTATATGGACAGAATTTCTAGGCGCAGCTGTCCGGTTTGGTGATCTGAGGATCACGTCGCTGCTGTTTGCAGACGATGTGGTCCTGTTAGCATCATCAGGCTGCGAACTTCAGCTCTTACTGGATCGGTTTGCAGCCGAGTGTGAAGCAGCCGGGATGAAAATCAGCACCTCCAAATCTGAGGCTATGGTTCTCAGTCGGAAAAGGGTAGAGTGTCCTCTCTGGGTCAGGGATCAGATCTTGCCTAAAGTGGAGGAGTTTAAGTATCTCGGGGTCTTGTTCACGAGTGATGGTAAGATGGAGCGTGAGATTGACAGACGGATCAGCGCGGGGACCAGCTATACTGGTCTGTTGTGGTGAAGAAGGAGCTGAGCCACAAGGCAAGGCTCTCGATTTACCAGTCAATCTACGTTCCGACCCTCACCTATGGTCATGATCTTTGGGTAATGACCGAAAGAGCAAGATCGCGAGTACAAGCGGCCGAAATGGGTTTTCTCTGCAGGGTGGCTGGGCTCACCTTTAGAGATAGGGTGAGAAGCTCGGTCATCTGGAAGAGACTCGGAGTGGAGCCGCTACTCCTCCGCATCGAAAGGAGCCAGTTGAGGTGGTTCGGGCATCTGGTAAGGATGTCTCCTGGGCGCCATCCTAGGGAGGTGTTCCAGGCAAGTCCAGCTGGAAGGAGGCCAGGGAAGACCCAGGACACGCTGGAGGGATTATATCTCTCAGCTGGACTGGGAACGCCTCGGGGTTCCTCCAGTCGAGCTGGTGGAGGTGGCTGGGGCGAGGGAGGTCTGGGTCTCCCTACTTTGGTTGCTGCCCCCGCGACCCGAACCCCGGACAAGCGGAAGATAATGGATGAATGGATGGAATACACTTCTACAAATATGTTTTGTGAAGTTCAAGCTTCAATGGGTCCATGTTTGTTTAATGAAACCTCTTAAGTCTCACTAAATGAAAACACCTGACTCTAATTTAGCTTTTTTTGAATATTAGATGCCTCTAAAGAGTTACATACCTTTGCCACTCACAGATCTGTAATGTTGTTCTCTTTTCCTTAAAAAATGATCAAGTCCAATATTTTTGACTCATTTTGTTAGTTTATTTAGAAAATCCAATAGTATGCAGATATATAGAGAACTCTAAAAGTATAAAAATGTAAGTACCTATACAGTATACTGTGTGTGTGTGTGTATATATATATATATATATATATATATATATATATATATATACACATACGCACATATTATATACATTAATGTAAGCCTGAATTTATTAAAATACCAGATTTGTCAATTACTTTAAAAGCACTCTACTAGAATTTTTCGAATAATTTCAGAACCAAATGAAATATATGCATCACCAACCAAAGCAATTTCTGAAGGTGAATATTTAAGAAAACATGAGGTAAATAAATGTCATAGATGTTCCCCAAGCTAGATGTTCCCCAGGCTAGTAACGTAAAAAACATATTTAAAGCAGTCTTTTACAACAGTGTGTGTTTATCATAAATATTACCTTCAATTATGTGTTTTCTGGACAGCCCTCTTTCAGTCTCTGCCCTACAAACATGGTTGCATTCATTTTTATTGTAAGCCAAAAACAGCAAGATGAATTTAATGATAAAAAAAAATAAAAATTTCATGTTGCATAATTTCAACATCCAATATAATAAATCTAATCTAATCTAATAAATATAATAAAGTTTTAAAAATGTAACACTACAGTACATGTGTTATTATATAATGAATTAATTGATATTATATGATAATTTCGCAAAAAACATTAACATAATATAAAAAGGCCACATATACCTCAGGACACATACACCTCCTTTGTACCATGCACATCATTAATCAAAACCTCAGATGGCACATGATCTCTACAACCAAAATCATACCTCTGGTGGCACTTTTACTACCATGTATTCATGCTAACATGTACCTCAAAGAGCCTGCACATAAACAAATGAAACAAAAAAAAATAGGGGTATACCTACCGACCAAACCATCAAGCAGTGGTAAATTCTACAATAAGCATCTATAGAGTTGGAGCACAGCTGCAAACCAAAACATGGGAACATACACACTTTCGGTGTTGAGAAAAATGGTGTGCTATCCAGTACGAGCTGGAGTGTCTAGCATGGTCAGGGGGTAAAAATAAAAAAGGTACAGAGCACCTGACAAGCTCCCATGCCCCCTCTTTTTACCTTCCATTTATTTTTATGTGAGGTGCACATGCTCTTTGAGATGTAAATAGATGCAAATGCATGACAGTAAGAGTGGAATACTACCTAAAGAATGTTTTTGAGGTATATAGGTTATATATAAACTAATTAGCTATTGTTTTTTGCTAACAGTGGTGTTTGGATGGCACAGTTGCTTAGTGGTTAGCATGTTCGCCTCTTAGTGTTGGGGATCCAGTTTCAAATCCCTAAATCAAAGGTTCGAATCTGGTTGGAGTTTCTATGTTATCCTCGTCCATGTGTGTTTTCTCTGGGTTCCTAGTTGTTTTCCACAGTCCAAAAACAGGGATTCAATGTAAATTGGCTGCTCTTAATTGCCCTATATTTCTGTCCTAGGTCTTTCTGCCCAGCGTCCAAAAAGTTCACCTTTGGATGTGCATTTGCAACCCCTGAGACCCTAGTCTCTTTGAGGTGTAGACTGATGCAAATGCATGACAGTAAGAGTGGAATGCTACTTCATGTAGGGTTTAGGGGTTGTAGGGGTTACGTGTCATCTTGGGGTTTTTTTTGCTATCTTTTTCTAGGTATTGTTTTTTGAGTAGTATGTGGGAGACACAGTTGCTTAGTGATTAGCATCCACCTCTCAGTGTTGGAGATCCAGGTTCAAATCCTAATGTGGGTGGAGTTTCCATGTTCTCACCGTGTCTTTGTGGGTTTTCTCCAGGTTTTTCGGTGGAATCAATGTAAATTAGCTGCTCTATTTGCCATTTACATTGCATGTGTGTCTGAGTAAGTGTGTATGTCCAGTGATGAATCGGGGCCCTGTCCTGGGTGTTTCTGCCCATCCCTCAAAACGTTCTCCTCTGGATGGGTATGGGAACACACACACATACCCCACCACACACACACACACACACACACACACACACACACATACCCCTAGTATAGACAAAAACAAGCAGGAGATAGTGAAATAAGATAAATGATGAAAGGTATGTAGGATGTGCACGGGTCCTGAAGTATGTTTATTTTGCTTTTATTATGTTCATTTTGATAAAAATATAATTGTTTCTGTCTTATGCGGCTTTGTTGCTTTAATCACAAATCTATGCATGTTGCACCAGTATTCAGGAGTTATAGAAACCATAAAAATGTCAGACTTACTGTCCTCCCCAGTAGATTTTAGTTGTTACTACAAAACTTGACCTCCTGTGAAAAAAACAAAAACAGTGAAATTAACTAAGTAAGTAAGAAAATATTTTATGGTTTTTATTAGCTCAAAATAATGATAAGTGATAATCAAAAGAAGTTTTTGTAATTATAGTTTCCCTTTTCTTTTTGTCTTGTACAGATATTTTGGTTTTCTTATAAAATAAACAGACAAGCATATTATACTATTTATTGCAGTAATGGATAATGTTAGCACTGCAGCATCTAAACAGATCTCTAAAATATCAATGCATCCAACTTTTCAACTACAGCTTGGCTATGAACAGATTAAAATTAAGATTATTTACAGATTTAGTATCTTTTGGGGTTTTTGTCACATAGTATTTGTTTATGTCTGGTCTCCACGGCCCCATAATTCCAGACACATTGTTTTCCCACCAACACACCCTATATAAGCACCTCACTCCCGTTCCCCCACGCCAGATAGTCTTGTGCCCACGAATCCCTAAGCCTTGACTCTTTAAGCTCCCACGCCACGATCACGCCTTGCATTGCCTTACCTGGCCTCGCCTAGCACAGCCCACGCCTCGTCTCTTCTCCTCTCGTCTGTCTCTGGATCCCCTGTTATGTTTTGTCCTCGCTCTCGTTTGTGTTTGTGTTTCTGTTTCTGTGTGCAGCGCTCCAGCCGGACCAAGCCGCCTACGTCTAGGGCGCCTGGATTGGGACGCGTCCCGAGCGTGACGTCAGAACCCGGACATGCGCCCCGTCTTAGCGACGCTCCCCCGCACTGCACGAAAACCTCGTCCACGCCGCCATTTACCATTACACAAACTGTCTACTATAAACCTGGTTTCTGCATTCTATTCTCTGCTTCAAACATGGATCCCTCGGAGCGACACACTTCTGGGCCGGAGCCAGCACCACGTCCATCCGCCGAGCGGCTGCTACGCGGTCGTGCGCTGAAATGGGCGAAGGTGTCTCAGGACACCGTCTCCCTGTTTGCCACCTCCTATGCCACGTTCATCGAACGTTTTCGCTCCGTCTTTGACCGTCCGGACCATATGGATGATGTAGAGAGCCGTCTGCACACCGTGCGCCAGGGAACCCGATCGGTAGCAGAGTTTGTCGTGGAACGCTCGCCACGGAGTCAGGATGGTGTGAGTGCTCGCTCGCTTGGCCTCCCCCCTCCACACTGTGGCCCTGGACGCACCCTGTTAAGCTGTGGATCGATGGGAACCATCGTGAGGAGATCCAGTTCTCGAGGTTCCAATCCCCAGTGACACCGGTCATACTGGGGTTTCCCTAGTTACACCGCCACAACCCGCATCTAGACTGGGCAAACTCATGGGTCCTCTCCTGGGGGGACACTTGCAATTCCACCTGCCTCCGTGCGGCAGTACCCCCCCGCAGGGTGACCCACTCCCGTAACACCGTTCCCATCGACCTCTCCCAGGTACCCACTAAGTACCACGACCTGGGCGAGGTCTTCAGCAAGGACAAAGCCTGCCAGCTTCCACCCCACAGATCCTATGACTGTGCGATCAACCTTCTGCCTGGTGCCCCCCTTCCGTACAGCCGGCTTTATTCATTGTCTCGTCCGGAGAGGGAGGCCATGGAGAATTACGTCACAGCGTGCCTCACCACAGGATTAATCTGGCCATTGACATCCCCCGTAGAAGCAGGATTCTTCTTTGTCTCCAAGAAGGACGGTTCGTTGCGACCCTGCATTGACTACAGGGGACTGAACAACATCACGGTCCCCTACAAATACCCTCTGCCACTAACATCTACCGTATTTGAGTCTTTGCAGGGCGCGACTGTGTTCATCAAGCTGGATCTGTGAAACGCCTACCACCTGGTCAGCATCTGGCAAGGGGACTAATGGGAGATGGCCTTCAACACCCCCAGTGGGCACGACGAGTACCGTGTAGTCCCCTTCGGCCTCAAGAACGCCCCTGCCGTCTTCCAGGCCCTGGTGAACGATGTCCTGAGAGACTTCCTGGACCGCTTCACCTTTGTATACCTGGACGATATCCTCATCTTCTCCAGGAATCTCAAGGAGCACCACCGCCATGTCCATCTGGTCTTCAACCGACTCCTTCGGAACCGGCTTTTTGTTAAGGCGGAAAAGTGCCGGTCCACCAGGCCTCTGTGTCCTTCCTGGGATTCATCGTCTCCCCGGGGCTATCCTACCTGATCCCGCGAAAATCCAGGCCATCACGGAGTGGCTGTCCCCTACTTCCAGGATAGACCTACAAAGGTTTCTGGGGTCCGCAAATTTCTACAGGCACTTCGTCAGGGGTTACAGTAACATAACCGCACTCCTGACTGCACTCACGTCCACCAAGGAGTGCTTTCGCTGGAGCCCAGAAGCCCAACAGTCCATGGACCTCCTGATGGACCTATTCACCACTGCCTTATCCTGGTACAGCCGGACCCCGCAAAACAGTTTATTGTGGAGGTTGAGGCCCCGGGCGCAGGAGTCAGGGCAGTCCTCTCCCAAAAGTCAACGGAGGGCCACCTTCACCCCTGCGCATTCTTCTCCAAGAAACTCTCAGCGGCCGAGAGGAATTACGACGTGGGGAACCGCAAGCTCTTAGCGGTCAAGCTCGCGCTGGAGCAGCCGTTCGTAGTTTGGACCGACCATAAGAACTTGGACTACATTCAGTCAGCCAAGAGGCTGAACTCACGCCAGGCAAGTTTGGCCTTGAAGGGACCACGGGATCGTACCTTCGTACCTACTGCCGCTCGTCCCACCGTTCTCAAGTGGTGTCACGAGTCCCGCTGGGCTTGTCACCCTGGGGCCGCCCAAAAAGAAGGGATACTTAGACGGCGGTTCTGGTGGCCTATGCTCTCTGCCGACGTGAAGCAATTCACCCTCGCCTGCACAGTCTGTGCACAGAACAAGGCGTCCCACCAACCCCCCTCCAGCCTGCTCCTGCCACTCTCCATACCTGGGCGCCCCTGGTCCCATATTGCCCTGGATTTTATTACGGGTCATCACGGGCCGGAGTCCAAGGGTAACACAGTTATTGTTACCATCATATACAGATTCTCTAAAATTATACGCCTTGTGGCCCTGTCTAGGCTCCCATCGGCACTGGAAACCGCCAAGCTGTTATTCAACCAAGTATTCAGGATCTTCATCATCCCCATGGTCATTGTATTGGACCAGGGACCGCAATTCATCTCACAGGTGTGTAGAGACTTCTTCAGTCATTTTGGGACCTCTGTCTCTCTGACCTCAGGAGGCCACCCCCAGTCCAACGGCCAGGCGGAGAGGGCCAACCAAATGGTGGTGACCACCCTGCGCTGTGTTTCCGCCCGACACCAGGAACATTGGAGCAACCATCTAGCCTTTAACACCAGGCGTAGCTCCGCCACAGGGAAGTCCCCATTCGATGTCGCACTGGGCTACCAACCCCCCCTTTTTCCGGAGGAACAGCAGGAGATCAGCGTCCCGTCCGTGGCCCAACACCTCCGTCGATGCTGCAGGACCTGGAAGAACACTCTCATTGCCCTCCGCCAAGCCCAAGCCACAGCCACCCTTTCCACCAACCGCCACCGCCGCCAGGCCGCTGCCTACAAGATCGGGCAGCTGGTCTGGCTTTCTACCAGGAACATACCCCTCAAGACAGAGTCCAAGAAATTGTCCCCCGGTTCATTGGCCCATACCCCATTTCCAAGATCATCAACCCGGCAGCCATCCGCCACATGCGCATCAACCCCACCTTCCACGTCTCCCAAGTCAAGCCTGTCACCCACTCCCCTCTCAACCCCACCCCCCGTGACGCACCAGCCCCTCGCCTCATCCACGGCCAGCCGGCCTTCACAGTCCGCAGACTCTTGGACTCCCGCCTCCGGGGCAGAGGGGTACAGTTCCTGATGGACTGGAAAGGGTAAGGCCCGGAGGAGCGCTCCTGGTTCACCCGCTCAGCCATTCTAGACCCCTCCCTCATCCAGGACTTTCACAACAGGTTCCCCGACAAGCCCTTTTGGGTGCCAGGAGGCACCCGTTGATGTTGGGGTTTTTGTCACGTGGTGTTTGATTATGTCTGGTCTCCATGCCCCGTAATTCCACGCACCTGGTTTTTCCATCACCACACCTCATTCCAGTTCCCCCACGCCAGATCTCGAAGCCTTGACTCTTGACCACGAATCCCAAAGCCTTGATTCTTCTAGCTTGCCTTGCCTTGCCCTACCTCGTCTCGTCTGTCTCTGAATCCCCTTTTGTCCTCGCTCTTGTCTGTGTTTGTTTCTGTGTGCAGTGCTCCAGCCAGATCAAGCCGCCTACCTCTAGAGCGCCTGGATTGGGACGCATCCCGAGCGTGACGTCAGAACCCGGACGTGCGCCCCGTCTCGGCGACGCTCCCCCGCGCTGCACGAAAACCTCGTTCACGCCGCCATTTACCATTACAGAAACTGTCTACAATAAACCTGGTTTCTGCATTCTATTCTCTGCTTCAGATTCCGCGTATCGGCCACCCGGCCATAACAGTGTCCTACAGTTCCCAAATGAATTTAGTATTTTTTATGGTGACTTAATAAAATATCTATTGCATTGTGTGTGTTTCACTGCACGAATGGGTTAAATGTGGAGGACAAATAAATTCATCTGTATGTGAGCACGGAAGGCAAAACCGATCTCTTCATCACTGTATCACAGTATTTTTGTTTATCTATGTTTATTAATTGTATTAAATTTCAGTTGGTTTAGCTACATATTCCAGCTTCCCCAATGATCTGCGAAAATCTGCATAGTGTAGCCTTGCATTGTAAAATCAACATTATGATTACCGTGACCCTACTAGAGGATAAAGCGGGAGATAATGAATGAATGAACATTATGATTGATTAGTTTCAACAGATAATATGTTTAGGTTTGATACTTTCAAGGCATCAAAGTTAGTTTAAGATACCATTTAGTTATGAGCAGCAAGGTGGCTTAGCGTGTAGCATGTTCGCCTTTCAGCACTGGGGATCCAGGTTCAAATCCCAATCTGGATGGTCAATAGCATTCAAGAGAAGAGTATGTAGGTTCCATTAGGATAAAACTAGGTTCACTATGATTTTATCGCGTCTGTTTAGTTACATTAGCCTCAGATTTTTAAATGGTTTAGAGTAAGCTATAAACATCAGCAAGTTTTATTGACGTGTATAAGTAAGTGACTTCAGAAATCTGTGTACAGGCTTACCTCCATCCTTTCTTCTTAATAATATTACCCAAAGTGATCTCAGCCCTGTCGATGGGGCAAGGCAAAATAATAAAGATTAGTGTGTGTGTCTCAGAGAGAGAGAGTGAGAGAGAAAGAGCATAAATGTTAATACTGCTAAAGTGATGGACTAAATATAACATATATATATATATATATATATATATATATATATATATATAGGGCGGCACGGTGGCTTAGTGGTTAGCACGTTCGCCTCTCAGCGCTAGGGATTCCTGGTTCGAATCCCCATCTGGGTGGAGTTTCCATGTTCTCCCCGTTTCTGCGTGGGTTTCCTCCGGGTTCTCCGGTTTCCTCCCACAGTCCAAAAACATGGATCAAGTTAATTGAATTCTCAAAATTGCCCCCTATGAAGTGTGTCTGTGTGAGTGAGTGTATGCCCAGCGATGGATTGGCGCCCTGTCCTGGGTCTATCTGCCCAGCGCCCGAGACGTTCTCCCCTGGATGGGCATGGGGAACCCCACCGCGACCCTAATAGATGATAAGCGGGAGATAATGAATGAATGAATATATATATATATATATATATATATTCATGCATTCATTTATTGAGGAATACACTCACTAAGGCATTGACCTACCATCGTTTCAAAAGTTCTTTATTTATAATGTACTCCCACTAATTCCATTCTCAATCCATTAGTCATCTATTTATGCAAATACATCTTACCATCTATTTATCCATCCATTTCTAGTCCAAACAGCCACTGTATATATCTTACCTGCCTGAGGCATACACCTCTGCAGTATCAAAGAGGTTAATGCCATTTTCATATGCTATAGTCATCAGGTTCTCTGCCATCTGTAGATACAGATACACACACACACACACACACACACACACACGCATACACACACTGTTAGTCTAAAACTTTTACCAGCCATATGCAAAGAGAAATTAATTGGAATTTTAATAAAAAAATGTGAAATGTACAATTTAAAGTGCTTATTTATATTTGTCAGTGTTGTGGCAACAGAAGTAATAAAGTAATGCAGTAAACTTTTTAAAATTAAAATTAATAAGAGTTCAACACTGGGCACCAAACAAATATAATACAGCTATAAACCCAATAAAATGGTACTGGGAATCTGAAGTTACATAACTTTAAATAATTAAAAGTTTGTATTAGCAACAACAATCAAATAATTTAACAAAAGACAAAGACAATTGTTTTTTTGTAAAAGTAAAAAAAGTAATTTTATCCACCGCTGAATAAAAATAACATTAGAAGTGCACTGAATTGTGGTTAGTCCGAAATCTAATAGATCCATGCCCCCTGGTCTCCGATGAGATGCTCAGAGTTACCAGCTACATTGTTAAACTCTGTTAATACACTGAAATAAAATGAAATACCAAACACTACATCTGCTCCACACAACATACAAAAAAAATAATGATTTTGCAGTTTTTCAAAATATAGTATTATAGTGTTCTTTTATAAATAAAGTTATAAATCCCTTTTTTTTTTCTTCTTTTTTTTAATTGCAAGGCAGGTGGCGTTAAGCATAATGTGTTAAAAAGAGATCTTATTCTTATTGCTTGGCTTGCTTCATGCAGCAACAGCAGCAGTTAAAATGTCAAGAACTGGATACGGTTAAATAAAATTTGCTGGCAAATTCATTTAGTTCTATTTTTTTTAAGCTAAAAATACTATGAAATATTGAAATATTATTTCCCTGCTGCATCATATTGCTAAATTGGAAAATTATCAGCATAGAACTGGAATCAAGCCTTTTGGTAAATACTTGGGTCATAGGAAAGCAATGAAGAGTCTCACAAACAGATTTAACGCATATCAAATTTACCTGGTAATCTACAGCTATCATCCGAAGTAACACAGGTGTCACATAATTATAACATTATAAATTAACATTTCAGGTATAAATCTATTTAATGCATATGACATTTCTACATACAGAGCACAACATAGGGTTAGGTTTTAAAGATTCTCTATTCAAGGATGTTATAAATGACTGAATCATTGAAAACATATGCATTTATCCTAAATAAGGGCGCTGTTTGATGCCGCTACCTGACAGCTACCTGACAGGAATTATTTAAACAGACAGCAGTCTACAGAAGATCTATACATCCAGATAGATACAGATGAACAGGTACTATAACACTCACCTCATCTGAAATCTGTGAACCAAATGTCACCCACGTTCCTGCAGCCAAAACAAGAATACAAATGTAAGTACTGATCCAAGCAAACTCAATTATTTATAACCTTATTCATCCTTTAATTGATTTTTACTGAATTATTCATAATTCTGTTACTACTGGACAGGAATACAATTAATCAAAGCAGTATAAAGGAGAACTAGGAAAAAGCACAAATACAATTCAGGACAATAAAAAGTCCAGCTTTTTTTTTTTTTTTCTAGCAAAAAACGACCACAAAGATTTAAGATTGTAAATTACTAACCGAGACCCAAACATGACACCCGTAGCCCTGATTTCCCCAAATTCCTGCACACAGCAAAGGAAGAAAATGAAAGAGAAAGAGATGAGAAAAAGAAGTCATAAATAAGAAATTCATAAGTTTTAGAGAAAACTTTTACATGCCTGCTTAAATGACATGCTTTTTGTAATTAGTCAACACTCTATAAAGAGGGCAACTATTTAAAAAGGACAGTTTTAGCAAACCCTTACATTGTTATCTTAAATTTAACTTATCGGATAAAATTAAAAGACAATATGTGTTTATTAAATGCTACATTCTATGATAATTTTTTCCCATTTCCTTTTACATTTAACATGTATATGTGCGATTGTGTGTGGTGTGTTTGTGTGTGTGTGTCAATTTATTCATCAAAGGTGTCAATAATTGTGTAGGTGTTTGTGTAATGTCCTGATTCAGCCAAATAAAAATCATACACCATATGGGTGACACCATCTGTTTATAACACAGTGTAAAACAAGTTAAATATTTATACAAGTTTTTTTTTAGTTATACATTTTTACCTGATTTTCTCACTCCCTCATATGTAGTATATGTACATAGGCCACGGGCATATACAAATACCACAAGCATATACACACATGAATAATTAAAAGAATTAGAACATTGTCTTTGCATGCTTTTTATGTTGTCAGGGTAGCAAAGACACCCTAACACTTAATTTAAGATCAAAGATCGCTAAAAAACAGGGAGGATTTTATACATCCTCCAAAACATCAAAAACATCGAAGTGTAAACAAAAATGTTTAATAACAATGAAAATAATAATAGTAAATAAAATCAGTTGACTCATATAAATATAAAACCAAGTCCAAGTGCTACAGGTTAAACATGGGATAACCTATAATATTGGCCCGAAGCTAATGCAATAAAAAAAACAATATAACAGAACTCCTCTAAAATAAAGTAAAGCAAAGTGTGAAAGCACTAATGATTAATTCAACTTAAATGACAGCATAGGGCGGCACAGTGGCTTAGTGGTTAGCACAGTGCTGGGGATTCCAGGTTCGCCCCATATAGAGCGTGTTTGTGTGTGTGTCTGTGTGAGTGAGTGTGTGCTCAGCGATAGATTGACGCCCTGTTCTGGGTGTATCTGCCTAGCACCCGAAACATTCTCCCCTGGATAGGCATGGGGAGACCTTAGTAGAAAGTAAGCGGAAGATAAAGAATCAATGCAGGCATGAATGACTTATACTTATACCAGGAACAGTACTATTACCATGCTTCTTTTTACAGTAGGTTCAAACTGTGTTCTGATTCAATCCAATATTTTACTTATTGCCCTCAAGTTACTTACATTTTTGAACAAATGAATTTTACTGCCGTCATTTACATTTACTCACTGTTTGAATTGTTTGAACTATATGGTAGTTTATTTTAATGGTAAACTTATAGAATATATACATTTTTGTGGTTTGCACTTACTGGAGACTTCAATAAATAATAGGGAAACTACTATACTATTAGGAACAGCTTGTTTCTAAACTCATTGTCTGTTTCACTTACCATAGATGTGCATGTTCCTGACTGATGTGTCTGCAGTTAAGATGGTATATATTGATTATGCATTTTCAATTATGAAAAGTGGAATCAGACAACAGCAAGTAGATCATAGATCAGCTGATTAGGGTAGGGATTCCCGGTTCGAATCCCCATTTTCCTCTGGGTTCTCCGGTTTCTTCCCACAGTCCAAAAACATGGATCAAGTCAATTGAGTTCTCCAAATTGCCCCATGTAGAGTATGTTTGTGTGAGTGAGTGTGTGCCCAGCGAGAGGTTGGCGCCCTGTCCTGGGTGTGTCTGCCCGGCGCCTAAAACGTTCTCCCCTGGATGGGCATGGGGAACCCCACCGCGACCCTAATAGAGGATAAAGCGGAAGATAATGAATGAATGAATAACTATGCCCAGCGATAGATTGGCGCCCTGTCCTGGGTGTATCTGCCCAGCGCCCAAAACGTTCTCCCCTGGATGGGCATAGGAAACCCCCCTGCGACCCTAATATAGGATAAAGCGGAAGATAATGAATGAAAGAATGAATGAATAACTAATGAATGATCAAACTAAATTAATGTAACAATAGTTTAAAAAATGAATAAATACACTCACGAAAGGGCAATTTTTAAAGAGAACAAAGGGGGAATAATAGATCTGGGCTAAACCCTAACCTCTGGATTCAGTGCAGAGATATTCACTTGTTGTGCAAAGTATTTGGTGCTGGGTCATCGTTTTACATATGGTGACATCTAGCTAAAGATGTTAGGTGTCACATGTGAAAGAAGGAGCTTCATATGCCCCATGGTATTTATGCACTTCTTTTACTCTGATTATTTAAATAAACTTTCTAAATGATTAGTTGCCTCTCATGGTCGAATGCAATTGACTCTGTGGTTCCCCAGAGCCCACCATCATTACAAGATTATTACGAAAACACAGATTCTGGTTTTATTGTATTGTACAAAATATACTTGAAAGATTTTTAAAATTAAGGTTCATTCATTCATTCATTCATTATCTTCTATTAGGGTCACGGTGGGGTTCCCCATGCCCATCCAGGGGAGAACGTCTCGGGCGCTGGGCAGATAGACCCAGGACAGGGCGCCAATCCATCGCTGGGCACACACACACTCACTCACACAGACACACTCTATATGGGGCAATTTTTTTCGAGAATTCAATTAACTTGATCCATGTTTTTGGACTGTGGGAGGAAACCGGAGAACCCGGAGGAAACCCACGCAGAGAACATGGAAACTCCACCCAGATGGGGATTCGAACCGGGAATCCCTAGCGCTGAGAGGCGAACGTGCTAACCACTAAGCCACCGTGCCGCCAAAATTAAGGTTGTATGACCAAAATATTCATTAAATAAACTTGGTGTAAATCTTGTTTTTAAGATGTCTTATACAAAAGAAATGAACTGCTGAGATTACCTATTAGTTGTATAAAAAATAGTAACTATAAAAATCTGTCAGAAAAATTAATGAATTAAAACTCCATATTTGACTTTATATTGCTGTCGTTTGGCTTTGTATAAAAAGTAAAAGGTTAAATTGTTTAAGTTTTAATAATGGATCTTTTTAATGATACAGAATATGAAGTGATATAAAACAAATACATGCTGCCAAATTTATGCCATTTCAGGGAAGACCCTTTGTTGGTTCAGAAAAATTGCACCCCTGTGTGTAAAGCCAGAACAATAACCACATGGTTGGATGAGTTTGGCTTTAAGGAATTCTAGATGCCTGGACTAATTTCATAAAGCTAACTGAGTCCCTGATCTCATACCTACAAAGGAAATCATAACGCTGATTAACAGCCAGGCATCCTTATACAACTTAAATGCTTAAACCTACTACTACTGTTTTGACTTATGACTAGCGGTAATAGCACAAGCTTCTGCCATACCAATGTAGGCTCAGAATCAGAATCAGAATATCTTTATCGTCATTATACCAGGCATAACGAAATTAAGGCGCCATATTTTTCGGTGTCACACACTAAAATTTACATAAACAAACAAATTTAAAAGATTCATTCATTCATTCATTCATTCATTCATTATCTCCCGCTTATCCTCTATTAGGGTCGCGGTGGGGTTCCCCATGCCCATCCAGGGGAGAACGTCTCGGACGCCGGGCAGCTAGACCCAGGACAGGGCGCCAATCCATCGCTGGGCACACACTCACTCACACAGACACACTCTATAGGGGCCAATTTTTTGAGAATTCAATTAACTTGATCCATGTTTTTGGACTGTGTGAGGAAACCGGAGAACCCGGAGGAACCCACGCAGACACGGGGAGAACATGGAAACTCCACTCAGATGGGGATTCGAACCGGGAATCCCTAGCGCTGAGAGGCGAACGTGCTAACCAATTTAAAAGATAAAAAATAAATTATTTAGTGTACAAAACTGTACAAACTGAGTGAATGTATTTGTATACTCACAACTCAAGATCATTACAAAATGCCACAAGAATTGTGATGCAGTAAACCAATATGACCATAGGTTTAAAAATTGACCAGAGTGTACATTGCTTTGATTTATTACTCTATTTATTTGTCACCATCTCAAACAATGGTTTCTCATCTTGTTATCTTCGCTTAAACCTACTGTATACTAGAGACTAATCCATTACTGGGCACACAAATACACACAGACACACTATATAGGGACAGATTCCATTTTTTAGACTGTGGGAGGAACGCAGACACGAGAAGAACATTGGAACTACACTCAATCCGAAACTGAGATGGGAACACGCTAACCACTAAGCCACCACATGGCATTTGTAATACTTTAATACTTTTTACCATAAATATCTTTGTTTTGATCTATGCTGAAAATATTAGATTATGAAATGTCAAAAGCATGGAGGTGTATGACAAATAGTTGAGAACAAGACAAAAAGCAACTGGGCGAAAAGTATATATTACAATTTGATAGCTGCAACATTCTAAACTAAATATATCATACCACTGGGGAGGCTGACAGAGACTGTTGAGCTCTTCAACAGACAGACTGCTGAATAAGCAACATAAACGCTAAATAAGACACTTCAGAGACATATTTTAGAGTTTCATATTTATTTATATTCATATTTATCTTTTTCTTGCTTAGCCATTCTATTGTTTGAATATTCCGTAATTCTGACCACAAACATCATCATTACTGTTTAATGAATTAACATCATAAGTATAACTATTTGGTGATTATGAAGCTATTCGGATTAAGAATTACTGTGCAAGCTGCCACTGTAAGCACATTATATTTTTAGCCCATGATTGCCTAAATTCTATTATTATCATTGCTAAGTCCCTCTGAGAAAATGAGAAATGAGAAAATGTCCCAATATTTGAACTAAATGCTAAATATAGCTAAATGCTGTATGTTACTATATATAAGCTACATTTAACTTTGTTGTCAAAATAATACATCTCTCATTATCTTCTTTTTCGATTAAAAAAACATTGTGCAAAAAAATGTATCATTATTAGTGCAATACATATTTCAGTTATTTATATAATCTGTTATCCCTTGCAATAACTATGTGCAATATTTTTTTCATTTTGTTCCTCTGTGTTTTATGTCATGTACATAACTGTAAATTTATCTTGTATATACGTATAGATCTCTATTGTAATATTTAACAAAATATTTAAATTTACAAAAAACAAGTTAGGGCGGCACGGTGGCTTAGTGGTTAGCACGTTCGCCTCTCAGAGCTAGGGATTCCTTCAGCCACCCAGAATCACGGAACACTCCCTGCTTGCCCAGTCCTCAAATGCAGGGAGGCCAACACAGACTCTTGAAATGAGTGTAGGGTTGGGGATAAGGATAACCCTAAACTCGACACTGTATAATTCAACTGTTTGCCATAAGAAAATAATAGATAAAGAAAATAAGTCTTTTTTCTGACATTCATGTCAGGATGTCAGTAGCGCAGCGTGCTGCTTCCAATAAGATGTTTTCCTTATGCGCGCGGTTGCTGGTGGTCAAAGCAGCTAGGCTGGATACGGCATCCCCCAGCAACTTGGCTTCTATCAGCATCAATCTCAACACATCAGTTCCAGTAAATGTAATTTTACTACTCTTTTATTTGAGGCCCTGTTATTTGCAAATTTAATTCACTAATAAATGCATATAAACATTTAGTAACATTTATATTATATTATTTATCCCTTCAGCATTGAGCATTATTCAGTTAGACACCTTTCCAAGCACAAGAAAGACAAACACACTACTTAATACTTAAATTGGCACCCGAGTGATGAGACAAATCCATTTTGAAAATCAGGGTGAGTATTTGTTAATCTTCAAATGAAAAAAATAGAGCTTTATTTCCTGAAGAAAATGTGAGTGTGATTGCAGCTTGGCCATACGAGACAGTGCATCTGATAGCAACGCAATAGAGTAAATGAGGTAAAAAAGTGGGTGTGGCTGGCTAGGCATGGTTAGGTTAGAGTGAGGAGGAAGAATGCACTTTTTAATAAGTTATAAAATGTGAATGGAAAGTGCAACCAGTCTATGATTTTATCTGGTGGGTGTGTTTGCAAATTACTGTGATGTTGGAAGTTTCATGTGTGTAGAGTTACGGCACTTTAATAATCAGATTTTTTCCATAGGAAATAAATTAAGCCAACTTTGAAGAGGGGCGGCGGGTGGCTTTAGTGGTTAGCACGTTCGCCTCTCAATTCCCGGTTCGAATCCCAATTTGGGTGGAGTTTCCATGTTCTCCCCATGTCTACGTGGGTTTCCTCTAGGTTCTCTGGTTTCCTCTCACAGTCCAAAAACATGGATCAAGGCCAATTAAATTCTCCAAATTACCCTATGTATAGTGTTTTTTTAGAGTGTGTTTGTGTTAGTGAGTGTGTGCCCAGCTATATTTTGGGCTCTGTCTTGGTTGTATCTGCCCGGCACCCGAAACTTTCTCCCCTGGATGAGCATGGGGAACCCCCTGCGACCCTAGTAGAGGATAAAGCGTAAAATAATGGATGGATTTATGGATGGTACTTTGATCAAGAATGAAAAGATAATGCAATCTGGCTTCTGCATCTCTGACTCCAGTGAATTTTGTTTTTGTAGTTACGGAAGTGCAAATATTACCGAAATGCAAAGTGATTGGGAATTTTTCCTATCTTGAGACTAGTTTGACCGAATCCTTCGCTGTCCACAAGCAGTTGTCTCACCAATCGGAGTGGGACGTGTTCTTAGAAAACACGGTTTTATATCCATTTTATATTGTGGTAGAAGAAAGCCGGACAAAAATGTGGAATAATAAAAATCAGATAACAATAGTGTAATTGCCATATACCATATATATTATTTATTAATTTTTATTATTCCACCATTTTTAATACCATTTACATTAATTAAAGATCCACAGAACCACTTAGTAATTTAGCACTTCTGCTAACATTATCAGTACATCATCATTCATTAATTCATTCATTATCTTCCGCTTTGTCCTATATATTAGGGTCGTGGGGGGGTTTGCCCATGCCCATCCAGGGGAGAACGTTTAGGGCGCTTGGCAGATACACCCAAGACAGGGCGTCAACCTATCGCTGGGCACACTCACTCACACACACTCTACATGGGGCAATTTGGAGAACTCAATTGACTTGATCCATGTTTTTGGACTGTGGGTGGAAACCGGAGAACCCGGAGGAAACCCACGCGGACACGGGGAGAACATGGAAACTCCACCTAGATGGGGATTCGAACCGGGAATCCCTTGTGCTGAGAGGCGAACATGCTAACCACTAAGCCACCGTGCTGCCTAGTAAATCATTATATACATGAAAAAAAAAAAAAAAAAAAAAAAAAAGTGAGTTGCTGTCAACAAGTTATTGATATTCTGAAAAGATTGAACATCTGTATGATGCATGAAATGCTGACTAAATGCTGACATTTCTGTAAGATTGTTACACTCGCCTACCCAGAGAATAAAGCAGCTGCGCATAGGAAGCGCAGAGCCGTCGCGCTCAAACGCGCTGAAGGGAGCCAGGCACGCAGGTAGCAGGGAAATGGAATTTTATTAAAGGTGTAGAGACACCACAAAACAAAGGTACCGATGAGTGAACATAACATAAACCACGAAGTGCACCGAGGACAGGGAAAGAAGGAAATAAATACAAATGAAAACCGATCACGTGCACAACACAACCAATCAACAGAAAGAGATCATTAAACAAACTAAATGACATTAATTAAAGTAAATTAACAAACATGGAACAGGTGCCCTAGGCACCCGTTACAAAGATACTGTGCACAAGAGTATCTGTTTAATGGTTTGAAAGTAAATTAATAAAGAAGATACTCGATAAAATAAATAAAACAGATTAAATGTGTAGACCTACTTGTTCTGTTGTTTTAGTGTTTTTTTGCCTTTGGGTTACATTTTCCTTAAAATTACAGATGATTTAGAAACTTCATTTTTAGGATCTAATAATTTAATGATCCTAAATCAGTCTTTGAGGAAAACAACACCCTGTCTTATTAACCGCCAAATGATTATATAATTATAAATTACTGTAACTAACACCACTCTTCGTGTGTGGAATGTGTAAATATATGCTGTCCTTTACTTTTACCCAAACACTATATTTAGCATTACTTATCTAAAATGTTGCTTAAAGCATTACCCAACTTACAATAAAAATTTCAAAGTATAATGGCTCAAAAATAAGACTGAGGACTATTAGGGTGGGGTGAATATCTGAAAAGAAATGGCACTTAATTTACTAATTTAAACTCAAAATGCTAAATAAACTAAACCCATGTTAGAAGAGAAAACACATATGCAGCATGGAATAAACAAAAAATCATCCTCACTAGACTGGTGAGAAACACGCTGCTTCAGAATACTGCAATGCACCGCAACAGGGTGGGTGAGGGAGAAAGTGGTGGGGGGAGGAAATACAATGATATAAAGCAGAATAAAAAGAGAGCACACAGCAGGAGGGAGGAACGAGAGGGAAATACAGAAGCAAAACGAGAAATGCAGCATGACCAAAAGGCAAATCTGAAGGTAATAGAGATACAGAGCAAATAAATAAGACTTAAAAAAGAGCAAAAGAGCAAAGAGAGACAGAAAGATAGACAGATGAACAGCGGTGGTTCATCAGCTCTCCACTGTGAGTGCTTTTGCCAGCACAGAGCGCAGCCAGAGTCCTGCACTGATTAATGTCCCTCCCTATGAGTTAGCACACACTATTACAGCTCACACACTGAGAAACAAGAAAAAGAGTGAAAGAGAAAAAGTGAAAAAGAGGCTGATAAAGAAACAGAGAATTGATGGACACACAACTTCAAACACCAAATGTCATTTTACCAACATATTATGGCATTAAGTGTGCATTTGTGCTGGAGAGTGGGAGGCGGGGGGAGAGCGGTATGCAGTACAGTTATAATGGAGACACAATCATAACCTAAACAGACAGACAACACTGCTTTAAGAAACAGGTTAGCTACATTTCGTGGCATTATGACTATTGTGTTATTTATATAAAATACTGTGAACTAACATACAACTGCTGATCTTTCTAATAAGTAATATGTGTCTTTTAATCACCCAAAAGTAACAGCATATGTAAGATGGCTTTGCAACGAAGTTATCTGTTGTACTTTATTATGAATTAGTTATATTTAGAGTTTACGTTTACATTTGGTCATTTAGCAGATGCTTTTATCCAAAGCGACTTACAAGGTGAGCACAGGGTTAATCACAACATCCATGGAGCAATGAGGGTTAAGTGCCTTGCTTAAGGAGCCACATTGGTAACTTCAGGGGACCTGGGATTTGAACCCCCAATGCCCTAACCACTGAGCTACCTAGCCTGAGTTGTAACAACATTTTAGCTACATATTTTAATTTGATTTGTTTTAATAAATGTTACATATATTCTTTTTAATTCTTCTGCATCAAGGATGTAACGTTATGCAGTATTCTTTGCGAACTGTTCAGCATGGCCCTCAAGGTTCAGTTTGCGCTTTCCCATGCAGAATAGTGGTGCGGAGACCCCTAAAATAAGCGAAACTAAAATTACACCCAAGTTGCACCAGCACGCTGTAAACCCCTCTAAGCATATGCCATGCTAAGTGTAGCTTAGTTTGAAGACAGAGAATGAAGCGCAAGTGAAAACCCATCCATCCATCCATCCATTATCTTCCACTTTATCCTCTCCTAGGGTCGCGGGGAGAGTCCTCATGCCCATCCAGGGGAGAACGTTTCGGGAGCTGGGCAGATACAACCAGGACAGGCCGCCAATCTATCGCTGTGCACATACTCACTCACACAATCATACTCTATACACACAATACATGGGGGAATTCAATTTACCTTGATCCATGTTTTTGGAACGTGCTAACTACTAAGCCACCGTGCTGCCCCGCGATTTAAAACCATACACGCAAATTACATACACGTCTTCATTCATATCAACCGTGTGGGAGGAGTTTGTGTTCCTGTGATTTACAGTAGCACTAAAGCAGCGCATATTGAACATGGACGCTTAAAAACAATTAATCTCCGCTAATTTTTACTAACTTGACTAAACCTACAATTTTTATGAGTTAACATGTGCATGCTTAATCCTCCCAAGATGTGAAATCAGACAGAACTAATCTATTACTGAAGCACTGAACATGTACAATAATACCTAATGCGGTGTTTATGTTCCAGAGACCCTGTGATGTAGCGTGTTATTTTATTATTTATGTTTGAGATGGGGCGGCATGGTGGCTTAGTGGTTAGCACGTTCGCCTCTCAGCGCTAAGGATTGCCTGTTCGAATTCCCATCTGGGTGGAGTTTCCATGTTCTCCCCATGTCCGCATGGGTTTCCTCTGGGTTCTCTGGTTTCCTCCCACAGTCCAAAAACATGGATCAAGGTCAATTAAATTCTCTAAATTGCTCCATATAGAGTGTTTGTGTGTGTGTCTGTGTGTGTATCTGCCCAGCGCCTGAGACGTTCTCCCCTGTATGGGCATGGGGAAACCCCCCGCGACCCTAATAAAGGATAAAGCAGAAGATAAGGGATGGATGGATGTTTGAGGCTTCATAAACCGCTCCCACACTGGTATTTGCAGTTCATATGCTATTAAACCTACTGAAATTTAGTAATATATACTGCATAGCGCAAAATAACGCAATTGTTACTGTAGTCCAGCCACAAAAAGAAAACTTATAAAACTGACTATATCTCGGCTGAGTGTATTTCTCATGCTTAGTTTTATTCACAACATGCTGAGCAAAAGCTTAGTCTCATAAATGGTTGTTCTGTTAAAAGTTGAATTAACTTAAAAGTGTTAAACTCTACTAAAGCATTACTGCAAATAAAAGTTATAATTAACAGATTACAATACAGTAAGAAGAGAAGTGATTAATTATATGTATATCTACAGCATATATATGCTATATGGAGGAACCAAGCATTCAATAAAAGTGCTAGATAATGGAAAAATCTAATGTGAAATATAAGTATCGCCATCTATGACATTTACGTGCAATGTGTTTACAAAAAAAAGCATACAATAGAAAATGCTTTGGTATTCTTTCGAATACTTTTTTTGGTTCAGTTGATGTAATACTTGTGAAACTCACTACTGCTGTACCACACCTTTTAACGATTAGCCACTAGCAAACCCTCCCAATAATGATCATGATGGTACTAATGATCAGAAGCCACAAGACATTAGCTTAATGTTAGAACACACCATGCATTGATGTTCCTCTGGGGATTTCCTACTACAGTGCTATGAACTCACTCCAGATGATAAAAGCAATAAACCCACATAACATTTACCATAAGCAGGGACGTGACACTCTGTGAAATCTACTGACACTTTGGTGCACTTGTTAGCGTAAAGCAAAATCATCTGCACATCATGATAATGGACCAGCAGCTAATGGCTTAGTGTCACGACTCATCAGGTATGCTAATGTTATTTTACAAACAGTCTTGTAATGAGCCAGGAACACGGGCACATACTATTGCAGATGAAATTATGCAATCAAAACAGACCAAAAAGCACTAACACAAACATAAAACACATACTATATTCTGTTACTTTGGAAAACGCACTGCTTTTAAGAATAAGTATTAATTTAGCTGTAAGTTGCAAAGAGGGAAGCAGCACATACAGAAATGATTGTTGAATCATCATAGTCAGAAGTAAAACACAGAAGCCACAAATATAACTAATAAGGTTTTAGATTTCTATCTGTTAAACGCACTATTATTGGAACACATTGCTTGAAAGTTTGTCAGCTTTTCAGAATATTCTTTAAACTATAACTAAAAAAAGTCGAAAGTCTGTGTGTGTTTGTGTGTGTGTGTGTGTGTTTGTGTGTTCCTTATACAAATCCACATCACTGCTTTGATTACCATGACTCTGGACATTGTACTTACTCTTCGCAGAGGTCTATATACTGTAAAGTACTACATATTTGCGCTCAAGATGTCTTACCTACTTTGCTTGGTTTGAGCAGCATCACCAGTGATTGGTGGCTCAGAGTGATTAGTGCAACGTGCTATGCTGTAGCTAAACAAATAAAAAATGTTGTTACTTGGTGGTATTAGTAAATAATCTTTTGATTTAATGAAGTACAGCCACATAAAACTGCATAAGTAACTGTCTGACAATCTGAACTCCATTTCACATGATGCTCCTTTCCATAATACGGACACCACGTCTATTACTAACCAATCAGCATCATCCAAACAGATCACAATATCTGTTTTAAAGTATTAATCCTTATCACCACTGACTTTCACTGATTCACATACTGTACCTATAAATCAATTAACTTGTTTTTGTTGTCGCAAAGAATTTGATTTGCCCTGTTGATGTGTACCAAGACAATAATTTGGCTTAGCATTGGACTTCACTTAAGAACATTTACCTTCTCTAACTTCCCTATTTCATCTTCACTTTTTTTTCACGACCATTCTCCAAATATCTCTTTTTGTGTTTTGTAATCCATTATTATTATAATAGTAAATAATTGATTTACTTTAATAAACACGTACACTGGTGTAAATTCTACTAACATACAGAAAATAACATAACATTTCCTGTATATAATATTAATGATTAATAATCTGAGGTAGAGCTACAGAAAATAAACAGGAGGTACAGCTTATTGTTTAGCACGTATGCCTCTCAGCGCTTGGGATTCAGGTTTAAACCCTGAACTGGATCAAGTGTCTGCATGTGGGTTTTTCTGAGTTATCCAATTTCCTCCCATAGTCCAAAAGCATGAATTCAAGGTGAAACAGCTGCTCTAAATTGCCCTTGTATAGTGTGTGTGTGTCCAGCAATGGATTGCTCCTTCAGCAACCCTGTTCTTGATTAAGTGAAAGATAGTGTTTTTTAACATTTTTTTGAATACTATTGTACATTGTCAAATTATAAAGAGCACATGCACACGGAAAAGGCAAAAAAACGAAAAGGAATTTCATGTAGTTCGCGAGCATGTACTGTATATTAATACATCCTAAATTGTACAGATGTAATAAACATCTGCTCATATTATCTTTAATGATCTGTTTAGACAAACAAAAAGTAATCAGATACATGTGTTTATGTATGTATACATGTATGATATTCAAACCAGTACTTTTAAAACTGTAAATGATTAAAAAGCTTTGTAACAAACTATGTTTTTATACTGTGCACGAGCAACAGCTCATACATTAAAAAACCTGCAGTAATTAAAATCCTTTGAGGATGATATATGGGGCTTTCTTTTTACACAAATAATGAAGGTCCTTCATCTGAAATGTCCCGTTTCTCTGGAAACATAGTGTACTGCTCTGCAATTACACACAAGTCTGCATTTTAGTCAAGTATTACAGCTTCTTGATTTGTCTCATTCAACACTGTTAAAGCAAACGTTGAGTCACAAGCATCTTTCATGTTTTTTTTTTTTTTAATATTATATTGCATTTGTGTTTGTTGCTGAAAGAGAAATATATCAGACAGTATGACAAAATGGATGAAAAAGCATCTTAAATCCATGTTAGATGGTGATCATTCTTACCATCATTTACAGTTTTTATGACTAACATGGTCACCTCTTACTAACAAAAGCCTAACTGAAAATTCAGACATACAGGCATAAAAAATAAAAAGGTCACATCAAATTGCCTGTTTAGTCAACTATACATATATGGCAGCCATTCTGTTTTAAACTGACACACAAGCATGTCTCATTCAACTTAATGAGGTACTCAAACAAAATGTCATGTGACAGGGAAAAGGCTAAAGACACCAACTTAATATACAGTTGCACCGATAGCTTATTAAATTTGGTAGTGTAAGAAGCAGTGATCCTTAAAACATGTTTCCTATTATGCTTTTAATTTCCATTAAATACCCTGAGCTTATGTTAATTTTTTTGCAGTAATTATTATAAACATGTACATTGTATATTCTGTGAGGCTTTACTATATTAAAAACAAGTAATGTGCAGTAATGTCTATAATTTCACTAATATATTACCATGTTATGATTTCCCATGTAATTAGGAACACACAAAGTGCAACTGGCAGCCGCTTTATTACTATGTTTGTGCATGTTTAAATGGTTAATGGTAAAGTATCCTTAAGCTGTTGATAATAGCTAGGAACTAGAAATAATAACAACATATAACTCTGTGTGTGTCATACACATGTCCGCTAAGGTAAAAAACAAACACGTAGCGCAGGAAAGATCCAGGAGGCACAGGTTAGTGAATCAGTTTTAAATAATGAGTTGAGTTTAATGAGTTGACTTTTAATGAGTCAAGTAGCTCACATAGAGAGTTGAACATGTGTGACTCAAAATAAATGCCGGTCTGAAGATGGACCGGAAAATGGAAGTACAGTGGGTTGCAAAAGTATTCATACCCCTTGAACTTTGCCATATTTTGTCACATTACAACCACAAACATAAATATATTTCACTGGAATTTAATGTGAAAGACCAACACAAAGTGGTATACAATTGTGAAGTGGAATGAAAGTAATACATGAATCAACAATTTTTTTACAAATAAAAAACTGAAAAGTGCGATGTGCAAAATTATTCAGCCCCCTTTTCCCTGAGTGCAACCAATTGC